>CM039597.1:2190037-2214574 GCA_022457205.1 Saccharum spontaneum | reverse complement strand
ATACTGCCATATAGTTATTTGGATAACACTCCTTGACAATGTATTGGAACACACAAGCGTCTCTTCAGTTCTGCTGCTATGAGATAACTAACGTTTGCACAAGGTGCAAACACATACAGACTGAAATATATTTCCTTCACATCTATATCCTTTTACATAGAAACCATCATATGTGCCCTCAATGACACAATTTGCCTTGCAGTAAGCCTTAAAGCAGAATGGATGCACTTTAACAAATTCTTTGCAAGTTTCTACAAGAAATATATATCTACATATTAGTACAATAGACATTAAACTGCAGTAATATCTGACATTGAATTTATAAAAAAAAATGGTCAATCACAAGATAGAAGAAAAAACCAAACTCATAAAAGTGTATTTTGCATATATCATCAAACTTACATTAATATGGCGATAAAAATAGAGATTCACAAAACACAAACCTGCAAAAGTAGGGTGTCCATGAAAGACAAGTACTAGGAAAAAACATAGGGCAGCATATCTTGTGTCCATAATGGAACTTAAATTGTCTAGAACCTACTTTGTTGGAAGTGAGTGACTTGATTACTATTTACATTTACATGTTGTGTGCATAAATAGTGAGGGAAAGCACTAATAATAGTAATAATACAACATGACACAACTACACATGTATATGTTGGACTGTTCAACCTAACTAACAGTTAGTTACTGGTAGACTAAAGCTTGGCAGATAATGGGTATAGGATCAGATCGAGACATGCATCTATACATTCGGTGAAACATTTACTTCTTTTAATAATCCGAAGGTAGATCAAGATCCAAACAAACCGGCATCTGTGACACCACTAGATTGACATGCAAACACCGTATATACAAGGAGAGAATAAAATATTGCTTGGATCTTTTGCATTTGCTATAATCCGTCGTTCTCCTGCACAAAAGTTAAAACCCTCTGGAGAGAGCAGACCACAGTGGGATAGGGCCGACTGGCCCACCTTGATCTGGTGCCCATCTGTTTTGGTGTGGAATCCTTTCTTGTCCTCCATCTTTGTCGTGTGGAAGTTCAATCCTAAAAGCCCATTTGCTATGGTTTCCCTGTCACTTTATGGTATACTTGAAAAATAAAGCAAACATGATAATGGGTTAACTTTAGTCACCAAGTGGCACAAAAGATGTAATATAGTGTGAAAATACCACTAAAATAAGTAATAAAGTAACACATAAAGAGTGCCAACACCCTGCTTGAAAATGTGCAACTTTCCCTTAAAATAATTTACACAAAAACACCATCACCAACAACGGCAACAATTGTAGAATTGTTAATCTATTACGTGTTGTGAGATAGGTCAGTACGGGAATTTACCATAGAGTTGGATGCAGCGGCATGGTGCTTTGTAGTGATCATGAGGGAGCATGCCAAGAGGACAGACTTCACCGAACACCATTCGGAGTGCCACAAGTTTCTACGGTCTTGTACCTTCCTCATGTACATGGTAAAGAAGAACTTGACTAAGAAGAAGAGGTTATGCACATTATGTTATTATTAAGGCCTCTACAAATGAATGAAAGTCATGTGTTCCTAAGGTGAAAGTTTTTTAGATACAAACCATGATACCCTCCAATACAAGGCAATTGCCATCGACCGGCCATATCTCAAAGAATGTTTGTTGGCTTTCATGTATCACCAAGGCATGGAAGAGCACCACAATATATGTAGCGTACTCTTTGCACCCATTGCCACCGCACCATCCATATGCAATGTGGAAAAAAACAAAAAACCTAAAGTATTTTTGTTGGATTAATTTACATTAAAATATGAGTGAATAAATCATAATGTTTATGTCATTTAGTTTAGCCATTAATCTCACTATGAAATTTGACCATTTTCCATCTAGGATTGACTTGTAATCCAAAAAGGAGAAAGATCTACCTGTCTCCAATTAATATGCTAAAGACCCCAATGATGGTTACTGAGGTTCAGGAAAACAGGATTAAGTAAAACTGGTTTCGTTCACTTTTAGGTAAAACTTTGTTTGGATATTATTTACTAACCTATGCATGGATCCTAAATAATGCTAGTTTTCTCTAGACTCGAAAAATCCACATTTAGAAAATGACTAATAGTTGTATTTAAATAAAAAACTGTTTTTTCATAATTATTCTCAAAAGCTAAATCCCAATAGTTCTTACTGAAGTCGTGCGCATCATGGGTCTCAAGAGATGATTTGGCAAAAGCATGCTCTTTGCTTTGACCAACATGTATTATAGTTTCTTGAGAAAACATGTCATAGTCGGCTTACGTTCATGTCTAAATTGTTGTGCTTGGGATGCTTTCTGCAGAGTAATATGATGTTACTTTCCATCTCATAGTGCATCATCGTCATCTTGCTCTTCCAAGATTGCACTACTATCTAAAGGATTTGTAGAGGCAGCTGGTAAGCCTTTATAGAGAAGGCTGGCCTAGCTTTCTTTACCTGTCAATCTACATAAATCAATGATTCATAAAAGCTACAAAATGATTTCTAGGGCAGCTCAAAATATTGTTGCACCTAGAAATCATTATCAGGCAACCCCACTGGTCGCGCATGCAAGTCATATGTCACGTGATTTTTCATGTGTACCTCCACTAACCCCTTCAACCCAAAGTCACTTGTGACTAAGGGGTAGATAAATTCCTTTTATATTCATATATTTTACTAGATATTGAAATGAATATTTGGGGCTCTAAATGAATTTAAATAAAAAATGTTTCAACTAGAAAGTTGTAGATATCGCCAATGTGACAACTTCGGTTTTGGTCATTGTTCCATATGAGATCGTTTGAAAATTTTGTATTCCAAAATAAGAGAAATTCAAAGAGAATTTTCCTTGGACAAGTGATTTCAAATAGAAAATGTTATCAACCAAAAAGTTGTATATAGCTCTTTAAGATGTACAACTTTGGTTTTGTTGTTTCTCCATCTGAGGTTGTTCATTAAAATTTGAATTTCAAATATGAGGACTTCAAACTGAATTTCAGACCATAGATTATTTCAAATAAAAATTTATCTACTGCAATGTTTTGGATCTTTTCGAGAGCTACTGCAATTGTATTCCCTTTTGAACTTTTTGCTATCTTGAACAGTTAATATACAACAGATTGTCAACACTCCAGAACAAATGTGTCGATGCTATTTTATAATGTTGTATGCCTGTCTTAATCCTTTATACATATATAGTCACTGCAATTTAAAATTTTTTCAAGGTACAATTTTAAGATTACACAAGTATTTGTGTTTCCGTGTTGACATAACTATTTTTGAATTGACAAAATTTGATCAAATGCATTCAAATACTTACCTTCTCCTGTTCTATGGAGGTGTGGACACATAAGTTGTGTATGTGACAATATTCCATTTTTAGGAAATAGATAATATAAGTTTTCAACTAGTAAAATATATAATTCAACTATTTCAAAACAAAATTTATGGAGAATTTCATAAAAAAAAATTCCCCGTGACCCTACGGATGGTGTGGTGGCACTCTACGATGAAAGGACGGAGGCTGCATGGCTTCATGATCATAATATCGGAATGTGCTCTGGATCTCATCGCAAAGAAAGATGCAGAGGCCAGATCACAACCACCTCCATGATACTAGCTTTTTGTTGGGATCATGCATGAATCCGTCTGCATGACATCATGGACGTCCATCATGGTCATGACAAGCACCTCCAATTTGAATTCATGTGTTGATATTATATATTACTCATTATGCTATAGTTGTTGAGCTGTGGCTATATAAGAATGGTATATCTATTGAAGTGAATGCATAGAAAAGCACCACCACGCATTACAATCTTTTCTTACACATCTCTATGTAATTTTATTTCAATCATTTCAGAGTCGAATGCTTATATAATCAAAATCACAAATATCAATGGACATACATATTATGATACATAAACTATAGAGCAGAGAAAGAAAATTACACACATTAATTGATAGAAACAAACATTTGTTTCTTGAAACAGAACCATCAAAACAAATAGGGATAATAAAAGTGACAACTAGTTAACTAGTACTATGGCTATGGCTAAAAAACTAACTAGTTAACTATACTACCATGTACTTATATTTGGATAACACTCACACAACCCCATCTTCAGTTCTGCTACGAGATAACTAATGTTTGCACAGGGTGCAAACACACACAGACTGAAATATATTCCCTTCACATCTATATCCTTTTACATAAAAATCACCATCATATCTGCCTTCAATGAAACAATTTGCCTTGCAGTAAGCCTTAAAGCAGAAAGGATGCACTTTAACGAATTCTTTGCAAGTTTCTACAAGAAATATATCTACATATTAGTACAATAGACATTAAACTGCAGTAATATCTGACATTGAATTTATAAAAAACATCATTAAACACATGATAGATGAAAAAACCAAACTCATAAAAGTGTATTTTGCATATATAATCAAATATACATTAATATGGTGATAAAAATAAAGATTCACAAATATAAACCTGCAAAAGTGGGATGTCCATGAAACACAAGTACTAGGAAAAAACATAGAGGAACATATCTTGTGTCCATAATCGAACTTATATTTTCTAGAACCTACTTTGTTGGAAGTGAATGGCTTGATGATTATTTACATTTACAAGTTCCATGTATAAATAGAGAAGGCAAGCACTAAAAATAGTAATATTATAACATGACACAACCGTGCATGTATATGTTGGACTATTGAACTTAACTAATAGTTAGTTACTAGTATACTAAAGCTTGGCAGAGAATGGTATAGGGTCAGCCACATGCACCTATATACTCGGTGAAAGATTTTTACGTCTGTAATGATCTTAAGGTAGATCAAGATCCAAACAGGCCGGCATCTGGGACACCAATAGATTGACATGCGAACACCGTATATACGTGGAGAGAATGGAATCTTTGCATGGATCTTTTGCATTTGTTATAATCTGGATGAGACACCTTTGCATGCTAGTGCAGGTACCTAAGGGGAATCAACTCCCAGAGGTGGTTTGATGTTTTGGCTCGGCTCTAGTAATCAACTTTTCTAGGGGATCCCAGAAACGTCTTTGCAAATGCTTGATTTCTAAAGGCCCTTGTATAGAGGTGGGTGTGGTAACCACCTCTACACAAATCTATCCAAATCACCTATATAGATCATTTCAATATAGTAGTGTATGGCACATGTCAGATGTCACAAAGAATATTAGAATTATGCAATGGACCAGTTGAACCTCGAGGCGGTGACATGAGGGTTGCACCATATGTGACATAGATTTTGCTACTTGTTCATAGCTCAACCATTAAAATCTGGGTTAGCCAAATTGATCATCAATATATTACTAGTTATGGTTATAGCCCTCTTTGTTAACTGATGAACCACAAATAACAGGTCAACTTTGTACATGATTCTCATTGGAAATTCAGGTGGTATAGGTACTCTAGGTGTTGGCAAATTTGATGGATCTTCTAGTGCAATATCTTTATTTTTTCCAATATCATAAGTAGAAGCGCATGGGTTCATTGTCACAAGATTGACTACTAAGTTTTAGCATTTTCTCTAGAGTAGCAATCATATTTACAATTTTTTACTGTGGCAAACTTATTACCGAATAAAGCACTAAAAGAGCACCATCATATTAGCAACATCAAAATCAAGTTTATATGAGTTACTCGCTGTTAGACTGTCGTTACTCACATCAGGTTTTACCTTAGGAGTTTGAGGTAGGACATGTTATTCAAGCTTGGAGATGTTGTTGTGTATGTCATTGCGGTATGCTGATAGTGTTTTAGAGGAGAGAAGGGGAAGAGTCAAGCCCTAAACAAACCCTACTGTAACACACACCAGTTCCCTATCGGCCGATCATTTCATCTTTGGGAGGAGTCAGAGGCAGCACTGTTCAGTCTGCCATTTTGGAACCAGCACAGCATAATCAAGTGCTACAAAAGGCCAAAAACATTCCTCTCGTATTCACTTAATCAGATTTTGCAATAAATATTTGGGACCCTTAACGAATTCAAATGAAAAAGGTCGGAACTGCAAAGTTGTAGATATTGGGTGTGTTTGGTTCCCTGGCTATCCCTTAGCCAGGCTTACTGGAGCCAACCTGAGCCTATTTGGTTGGCTGTACAGACCTCCTAGCCAGGCCCCAGCAAGCCACCTAGGGGGTGTTAGCCTGGCTCTAGAAAAATGCAGGAGTTGGTCGTTTTTCGTGAGCCAGGCCTGAGCCAGCCCCGCGCCCTGTTCTCCTCACCGCTCGCCCACCTCATCGCCCCGCCCGACGAGCTGGCCGCCAGAGGTCTATTGCTCATCCTTCCTGCCCCGGCCGAGCAGACCCCACCCCGGCCCCTCCTCCTCCTTGCTCGCCATGTTCGCGCTGGCCGCTGGCCGAGTAGACCCCGCCCTGCCCCAAGTGCTAATTCTACCGCCGCTCCTAGCCAAGCTTCCGGTCCACGAATCAACGGTGCCTCCACGTCTCCTTCACAGAGGTAATCTTGTGCCGATTTGTGCTCTCCACGATTGGAGGCTCCACTGGGTCCCGTGTTCTTGCGGGTCGGGGGGGGGGGGGAATCTGGTCAACCTGTCCTCTGCTTGATTGGATTCGAGCGATTGGTGCCTCTAGCTCACGATCTTTCCTACCGGTTTCATCGGCCGCTGGTGGTCATCTTGGCTGGTCGGTTTCCGGGGGCTGGCTCTTCAGTTTCGGTCTTCGGGGGTGGCTCTTCAGTCTCCGGGGACTGGCTCTCCGGGAGTTGTTGCCGTGGGTATCCTCTCCCACCTCCCCTGCTATTTGCTCATGTGTGCTCCGTCACCGTCCATGGCGAGGAGGCGGAGGAGGAGGAGCAGAGCCTCGGTCTTTCTCCTTTCTTCCACTATACACCCACCACTTGTTCGACACAATGTCTGAGAGAGAGGTAAACTTACCAGAATGAAGAAGAGGTGATTCTATGCCAAATAAACCAAACAACCAAACATTTCATTTGCTAGTCAAGCTTAGACATTACAGGTAACCAAACAATTGGGGGTGGCTTGCTGGGGACAGGCTAAAGCTGTCCAGGCTAGAAATAAGCCAGGAAACCAAACACACCTATTGAGTACTACAACTTTGTTTTTGATTGTTACTCCATCTGCGAGGTCCTTGAGATAAATATTTCAAATAAAAAAGTTATCAACTACAAAGTTATAGGTCATTGAGATCTAAAACTTGGGTTTTTGTCATTTCTCCAGCCAAGGTCATTTCAAAATTTGCATTTCAAAATGTAAGCTCTTAAAACTGAATTTTGGGACCATAGATTATTTCAAATAAAAAAGTTATCAACTGCAATGTTTTAGATCTTTTCTAGATTTATAACTTTGGAATTGGTCATTTCTTTATCTGAGGTCATTTGAAAAATTCAAAAGTTTTGAATTTTAAAATATGAGAACTTCAAACATAATTTGTAGGATTTAAATGATTTAAAATAAGGCAAATTTTGCTGGAGGACATCCACTTCAATGGAATTGGCCAATTCACACCACTAATGGAGAAATATGCCTAGTATCATTATGAAACCGTGTATATTTGCCGTAACACACCGCATCAATAATTTTTTCCATTTCTCATATTTTAAGAGAGAGAAGGTGGGAGAAATGTCATTTCTACCCTTATCTTCGACCTCCGTCTGTTCACCGATTCTTTGCCGTAACATATCACACCGCCGCCCAGCGAGATCCTGACTTGCCGCCACCAAAGACCAAGCAGAGGTGGCAGAGATGGTGGCTGCAGTGAACACCGAAGGCCACATTGACGATGAGGATGAGGAACATGACGAGTGGCTCAACGAAGGCGACGAGGGCGTGCAGCGGCCTCGCTGGAGGAGACCCTGAGCCGCGCCTCGCATTTCGCCAACACTAGGAACGCTAGTAGGTCGTCCGGGTTAGGGGCGGTGCCGCCTCACCCATCGCTGTCAGACTTGGAGTGCCGACGGCCGCAGAAGGCGTGTGGAGTCAGTTGGGTGGTTCATCAATTAGTTGGCGTGCGGCGCCAGGGTGCGCCACAAGGAACCAACCAAGCCGATGAAGTAGGGCAGGAATGGCGAGGGTCGGGGACAAATGACGGGCGGGTGGTGGAATCGTGGGAGTTCAGGCACGTTGTCTGCAGTTCCAGTGGATGGAGTGGAATGGAAGGCGGAGGAGGAGGTGGACCCGGGTGGGGTAGGTGGTCCGAGGAGGACGATGATGGCGGTGTGTTACAGTAAATAGTCTATGAACAGCCAGAGGTTGAAGACAAAGGTAGAAAAGACATTTTCCCCACATCTCTTCTGAAATCCGAGAAATAAATAAAATAATCGGCTTGGTGTGTTACAATAAATATACACGGTTTCACAATGGTACTAGGCATATTTCACCGTTGGCTAATTCTATTGAAGTCGGATGTCCTGCGGCAAAATTTGGCTTAATAAAAACGTTATCATGTATGAAGTTGTAGATCTCTTCGTGTATAACTTTGATATTGTCTTGATCCAACTTCGTTTGAAAATTATAAATTTTACTGTGTTGCACCTATTTTTATTTTTTTTGCGAGGTGTTACACCTATTTTTATAGACAGCTCTAGATCTGGTCATCTATATAAATCAATTTATAGAGATAGGTCTAGATCCGGCCACCTCTAGAAATCAATTTTAAAGACGGTTCTAAATTCAGCCATATTTAAAGATAGAGGCATTTCTAGACGCAGATGTAAATCATGGCTGCCTCTAAAAATAGATTAGAGGCGAGCTGGATCGGGAAGTATTTTTAGAGGCGAATTTTGATTATACCGCCTCTATAAAAGTGTCAATAACTAAAAATCATTTGTGTAATAGTGGGAGAAAATTCAATTTAACCTTATCATAAGCTTTCTCGGACTCTTTTCAAAAATGAAACCATACATTTTTTTTCCTATTTGGTGGCCAGTTTAGTGAAAATTTTAGAACTCATATTAAGCAAACAGATAGGCTTCTGTGTTTATTTTTCCTCATTACTTTTGGGAAGCAGAATGATGGTCCTGAAATTTAGACAGTCTAAAGGTAAAGAACCTTTTTATGGAAGTCATTAAACAATGGTATTATGTCTTCTTTTAATTCATTATATCCGAAAATGCTTGACAAATTCAGCCGGAAAAACCCTTCGGAACAATAATGCTGAGTAGTTACGGTTCATTTGGAATATAGCAATATAGCATACCATACTTCGGTTTTACAGGAGCGTACTTGCAGTAGTTCATTTTCCCATGTAGAGACATAGGATGTCCTCTCTTTAAGATCCATCCATGATCCATCCGCGCAAAAGATATTTCTAAAGGCTTCTTTAATTTGTTGGTGAAAAGCTACGCTAACAGACCTATGACATGTCTGTTGATTGAACATTAAACAATCTTAAGTACAGTATAAAAGTAACGCATACGCATCATAAGCTATGCACACGCTCCTTTTACAAAAAAAAAAATCCGTGCTACGTTACTAGAATCTTGAGTACATACACAAGAGCAGAAGGAAGGAATGGAATTAAAAGTAAAGCTGGCCGTTCATTTATAATTAACATTAACAATGAAACTTGTGTCCCTCATCGATCGATGTTGACAGCGATCGTCGACAAAGCACTTCAAGTACGGTGTGGAGCTTTGCCGAGGCAGCGTCGGCGTTATGCCACGCGCTATGCATACACAACATGCATGTTATATATGCTGCCGTCCGGTGACGTCGCGGACAAACCGTCCGGCGTGGTCACTGGTCAGGTTGAACTGAACGCGGCATCTCTGCCATCAGCGTCTGGCGCAAGCTAAGTGCAACAGCAGCATGCAGCACTGCAAAGTTAGTTTGTTCTGTGGCTCTCTCTATGCATCACTTCCCTTAGGTCACGTATAACGCAACCTATACAGTGCCCGCTGCGTCTGAGTTTTTTTTATTTTTTATTTTTGAAAAAATCACCCCTTGCACACATGAATCAGAACCAGCCCATCGTCTCGTGAGACGACGACGAAGGCATGTGCTCCCAGGTAGAGTCGACGATGGTGCGCGCACTGTATGGCCCATCATCTCCAAGCGCGAGACATCGGATCCGGCTGCAGTGTGTCGGGGAAGTGAAGATGCACGCCAAAATCCCTCCCCTCTCACTCACCAATCACCATATATGCCATTTCTTGTTTATTGTGAAACCTTCTTCTTCCGGGGTCACTCAAATGTGGAGAGCAGCGGAGCCGGTGGAGCCCAAGACCGTGTTTAGGAAGACCAAGCTCGCGGCTTAATTTGTCTAGGAAGAGCAAGGCAACGTCGGTGGCGACGGCAGCCATCTCTGTTGCTCGCGACACTACAGCACGGCGGCGGCAGCCGTCCCCATAATCTAATCCAATCTATCATACAAGCTGCTGTTTGATATGAAGATCTACACGGCTAATTGAAGATAGGTTTATATAATGAACTAAAAGGAAATGGGTTTACTAATTTCAACCTAGCTCATTGCTCACTGATGAACTAATTAAATGATATCTCTCAGTTCTGAATATAGTGGCCTGTTGCATGTTGCTGTTCATAGTCTGATCTAAGCATGTTGCATTGATATGAAGAGCTGGTCTATGACATTGCTATCGTTTTTTTCTTCCAAATTAGCTAAGGTCAAGGTTCTTCTGTGAGCATGGTCATGTATTGTTCAGTTTCTATGAAAATCTGTATTGTTCACAGTTTCTGTGATTATGTTTAGCCTCTGTGAAAACCTGTATTGTTCAGTTTCTGTGAAAACCTGTCTGCTTGTTCAGTTTCTGCGTAAACTATGGATCATTTGGTTGCTGTCATGTGTGAAACCTGGCATGTTGTTGCTGTGTTACAGATGTTAGTGTGAACTCTTTTCTTGTCCCTGTTAGTGTGTATTTTGAACTGCTAGTGCTTGAGTTGTACAATCCGTATGGAATTGCAATTCTTTTTTTTTTCAGTTACTGCTAGTACTAGTGCTTGTAGTATCAATCAATATGGGACAACCAACATGATGTTCATTGATTAGGTTGGCACTCAATGTTTCATTACCTTTCTTGGAAACTTCGCAGTTAACATTAGCAGGGCCCTGATATCTAAAAATGTTCTTTTTGTTATGCTTAGACAGTCAACAAGCTGCATACTTGAGCTTTGGTAGTAGTAAAGGAACAAAAGGCAATAAGGCACTAATCAAGTACAGCCGTATAGTTGTAACATCCCAAATTTTTCATTATTTCCAAATAGCTAAATATGATTTATTTATGTATTTAAGTGTGCATTCAAATGTAGGAAATAATAAATTTTTGTGAAATTAAAATCAACCATAAGGTTAGCAACAAGATTGTGCACCCATGCTGCAGCATTTATTTTATGTAATGATTGGTTTTGATTCAAAGTTCAAAGGAATTCAAAAACCATTTGAAATTGGATTTGGAAAATCAAATTAGAAAAAGAAAAACTTCTTTTCTCTTTTCTCCCTCCCCTCCCTCCTTCCGGCCAGAGCGGCCCATTTCAACTGAAGCAGGCCCGCGCTGCCCTTTCTCTCTCCCTCCTCCCTTTTCTCTTGTTGGGCCGGCCCAGTCAGCGTTGGCAACTGTTGCCCCCTTCCCTCTGTCGCTGGCAAAGAGGGCCCACCCGTAGCACCTCCCCCAACCTCCCGCGCCTCTCTTGGTCGATGCCGCAACCACCCCACGCCCACCTCCTCGCATCGTGGGAGCGTCCCGACCCGCGCCCGGCTTTCAAAAGGGGAGCGTGACCCCGTCTCCGCCCTTTCCCCCACACCAACTCCCACTTTTTCGCTCATGAGAGCCGCAATCCGCAGCACCGCAAGTCGCCGGAGAGCCCGTCCGCCCATCCGCGTCGCCGTCGTTTCCAAGCTGATCTTGTCTTCGTTTTTCCGCTCGGTGAGCTTCGCCTCACTCCCCTCTTCCTCCCCATGCCTTCATTTTCCCAATGGTGGCCTCTAGGGCCGTTTTCGCGAGCTCCGGCAAGCCCCCTCCACGGACGGCCATGGTGAGTGCCGCACCGAGCCTTCTCCGCCCACGAAATGCACCTCATTGAGATTGCTTTTATCTCCTCTCTATCCTAGTGTTCTCGGTTCATCGAACCATGCCCCGTAGTGCCCGTTTGGGCGACTCCGGCGAGCCCTCCGCCGCCGGCCATGGCGCGCACGCCGCGCGGGCCACTCCGCGGCCGCGATTTGTTCCGGGGCGAGCCCGCCTTCTTCACCGCATCATCCCGGTGGTTTCTGTGGTCAATTTGGTGGCCTGTAGGCCCCGTTTCCCCCGCGCCAATGAGCTCTCCGCCTTTGGTAATGGCAGCACCACCGCGGGCTTGTCTTCTCCATCTAGCCGCGCCGCCCCTCCTCCCCTACATCAAATCCGAGCCGTCCGATTCTAATCCGGCGGCCCAGAATGATCAATACCCCTTCGCGGGTCCTTTTGCTAAAGAGACCCCGTCCTTTTTATAATTTATGCCCGCAGTCATTGGCTGGAATTCAAAATACGATTTTCATTGATTTATTTAAATCCAAAAATAGTTCAGGTTATTTACAGAATTGCCACTGCAATAAAACGCTTATAAAATCGTCGTTTTAGCTCCGATTCGACCCGTTCAATTTGCGTTAGGTTTGTAATTTTATAATCTACGCATTAGTGCTACTGTTAAACCTGTTAGGAGCTTTTAAATTTCTCGATTAAGTCTAGTTTAATAGCTAGCTTTTGGAACCTTAAATAGCTCGTAACTTTTGCGTTGTAGCTCCGTTTTTCGTGCACTTCACGTCAATGTGATCGTAGCGAGACATAGATGATTTTGGTAAACATTTTATATAGTTTCATTTATTGTTGGTGTACTATTCTAATCGTAGTAATGTTTTGCTTGTATGTCTGTTCTTGTATGCGTGTTGTGGTTCGTGTCGATCGAGTTCAGATGGTGAGGAGTACTTCGGGAACCCGGACGCGTACGAGGACCAGCAGGACCAGCAGCAGTTTGTGAACCAAGGCAAGTATAGCATGGGCTTACTTTGATGTCCTATTCATTATATAATCTACTCATTATGCATGTGTCTAATATTGCTCGACTATAAGAACTTCCTAGCTATTGATGACCTGTACCTTGATTCCTATGGGATTATTTGCATATGGGTAGAATGCTAGTGCTCTATTCAAGCATCATCAATACTAGGACTAATGGAACAAACCGATAAACATGTTTGTAACAATTGAACTATAGGGTGATGGTGCAAATGATGTCGATCATGTTGCCGTAAACCCTCCGTAAGGACTTATCTGTCGGCAAAAGCTGGGATTGACAGTGCAACCGTGAGGGTCACATGGCTCTGACTTTAGCTCAGTAATAAGATTTTTTCTAGCTTGTTAGAGGTTACCCAAAAGGGCGTAAGAGGGGCTTGCCACTTTGGGTATAGAACTGCCTCTATTCTGATGTGTATAGCATGCGGGAATTGTGCCATCGAAAGAGGGGTTCTCTATATCTGCCTGCCGAGGAAACCTCACGACTCTAACTTGTTAGAAGAGGCCTATGGAAGGCTTCATAGTGTATCCTGCCTGCTCACCTTGGGAGTGTTAGGGGGTCGACGGGCCCCGGGCAGATGGGCAACACGACTCACGGGTAAAGATGCACAACCTCTGCAGAGTGTTAAAACTGTTATAACAGCCATGCTCACGGTCACGAGCGGCCCAAAAAACTCACAAAATAAATGGTTACCTGACATGTGGATGACTTATGACAATGATGATGAGATTATAATGAAGATCAATTTCTCTCCTTAATTATAGTAGGTGATCATGTGGGTTAAATGGGAGCTTATGCATAACTTGATGATAATTAATAATAAAATGTTGATCTACTAAAAGTGCTAACTATAGTTAATCGTGTCTATCCTTTTTGAGCCTCATGAATCCTCGTACTATACTTGCGGAGTACGAGTGTACTCACACTTGTTATTATTTCACTTTTGGATAAAAAATCCCGGATGGATAACAGATGACAGCTTCTATAAGGATTTTTCCGAGGATTACTAGGTTTGGGGCAACCAGTCGGGCTTCCCTATGGAGAAGTCACTACGCTTGAGAGTTGTTATTTACCTTTCCGCTTGTTATGTTGAGAACTACGTGATGTAATAACGTGATGTATGAACATAGTGATGATACTTCTGTTAATTTGTTGGCTTATGTGTGCGGCTATTCCTGGGGTGCACATAAGATGTATGCACTCTATATTATCCTTTAATTGGAGTGTGACAAATTGGTATCAGAGCCGTGTCGACTGTAGGACGCAAACCTAGATATAAATGGTCGTTTCTAAGGTTTTGATTTTACTTATTTACTTGCTACTATCTCAGTCTTGGTATTTTATTAAAATTTTTATGCTCTACTCTTTATTCTATTGCATAAAATATTGACTCTGATGATATTTTAATTCAAAACTATAGATGCCTCGCCTCAGTGCAGTTGCCTATGTCGCTCACTTCACTGCAGCAGCACCTGCACCACCAGCACCACCAGCGGTACCACTAGTGGTGCCTGAGGTTGTCCACATCACCGACGACGAGGAGGAACCTATGGAAGTGGAAGCATATTCAGCTACCTCATCGGATGGATCTGCTTCGACCCCCGTAGCTGTACCCACCCCACCAGTGGATGCACTAGTCCCCGCTGCTACACCTCCACCAGCTTCACAGGCCACTTCTGCACCAACACCCGTGCCTTCCCCAGCTGCTCCAGAGGAACCAGAAGAGATGGGTTGGACATGTCAGAACAAGTTCAAGGAACCACCAAAGGAGGCTCACTACCATAAGCTACTCACTACCATGCTAGCTGAGTACTACCCTGACTTTGCTGCACAAGTGAAGTACTACTGCGCGGAGTACAAGCATCCAGTAGAAGAGAACTACTGGAAGACTAGGATCACTGCATGGAACAGCGCTGATGATTCGCATGAGATTGAGACCACTCACAGCCACCGGGCCAAGCGCGCCAATGCGTATGATAGCATGGAAGATGCAGCGCTTGAGGCCTATGTGTACTACCATGGTCGCCGTTTTTATGATATGCTGGAGAATCGCTACCAGTTTCTCCCACGCCATGACCATGAGGATAAGACATGAGTGGTACTGACTCCTTCAGCAGCTGATCCCACTATGGACACCACCGTGCGACACCTTTGTGCCACACATGTGGAGAATGAGACACTGAAGGAAGAACTTTGGATGGCGCAGAAGTCCGCGAAGCACCTTCAGAAGCAGATAGATGAAATGGCCGTTTAACTAGGACAGCCTACCATGTACACGAAGAAGGCCAGGGAGTTCACCATGGTGGATCACACTCCTTAGATGCTTGCAGCCCCGTCGAAATAAATACGTTTTAGATCGAGAGTCCTGTTAAGTTTATGTGTGTAATGTGAACCTTTAGTTGCCTTGTTGGTTGTGTTGATGAACTTGGATTGATTTGGAGTTTGTGTGACTGCTGGAACAGTGTGGGCTTGTCCAAATGTTCTTTTTATCAAAACCTTAAGTTAGTCTTTGCTTAACTTAGTTGGGGTTTAAAATTTCGTATCTCTGCTGTGCTATTTTTCGGAGCAGTCTGCAATGTTCATCTCATATCTCTGAATCTCTACATCCAAAAATTATGATATTTTTGTGGAAGAAACTAGACTCGTGTACCTTTCATTTCCCGCTAGAATCACCTCATTATCAGTTCTGGTTTGAGAGATATTCCTTCTATAATCTGGCAATTCTGCGCAGTCTGTAACTTAGTACAGAAATTGTTTAGCTCCGTTTTTGATTATGTTGTCATCAGAATCTGTGAAAACATTCTATATAAAAGTTGTAGCAGACTTCTTAAGCTTTCCAACGATGTATGCCATGCCTCTTTTGGATCTCTAAAACTTGAGTTACACCTTAATTTCTGATCTGCTGTTGTTGACACCCGTCCAGAAATTTTCAGCTGTGCTATTTACCTTTTGTAAATAATTTGTAAATTTTTGGAAGATCTCTAAAAGTCTTGCACATTTGTTTAGAAGCAGATGGCCGCCAGAGGAGAAAGAGGCCGAGGCCATGGACGTGGCCGTGGACATGGTGCTCTCGTAGATCCACCTCCGCCACCACCGGTGACAATTGAACAATTGATGGCAATGCAAGCGCAGCTCATGCAGACAGTGATGGACCGTCTTGGTGAGCAACTAGTAGGAGCACCCCCACCTGTATAGGTTCGTGACAAATGCGGGGAGTTTTTGAAAGGACGCCCACCTGTGTTCACACATGCCTCTGACCCCATGGAGGTTGATGATTGGTTGAGAGCTATAGAGAAGCAGCTAAATATTGCACAGTGCAACGATCTGGAGAAGGTCCTGTGTGCCTCAGGCCAACTCCAAGGAGCTACTCAGGATTGGTGGGAATCATTCCAGTATGGATGCATAGAGAATGCTCCAGAGATCACATGGAAGGAGTTCACAGAGAACTTTAGGTCCCATCACATCCCTAAGGGACTTATTGAACTAAAGAAAGAAGAGTTCCGGGCTCTCAAACAAGATTCCATGTCTGTGGCGGAGTACCACGACAAGTTTGCCTAACTGTCACGATATGCCCCGGCTGAGGTGGCCAAGGATTCTGACAAACAGCGCCGATTCCTGAAGGGGTTGTATGACGGACTCCAACTGTAGCTGATGTCCAACAAGTATGCTAGTTTCCAATAATTGGTGGATCGTGCCATAGTAATAGATAACAAGCGCAAGGAAATGGACCTCAAGAAGAGGAAGCTCCAAGGATAGGCATCGGGTAGCGACACTTGCCCGCGAGCTTTCCCATAGCAAGGTTTCCCACAGAGGAACCAAGGGCCATCCAATCAATAGAACAAAGGCCAGTACCCCCAGAGGAACCCGAACTAGCAGCGTCCTCAGTACCCACAGCAGTTTGGCAACCAGAATCAGCAGCGTCCCTAGCAACATTAGTCTAGCAACCAGGCACCATGTCAGGGAGTGCCCACCAATGCCCTAATCAAGAGTGGCACTCCAGGCAACAACCCTAATGGATGCTATAACTATGGAGAGGTTGGTCACTATTCTCACCAGTGCCCAAAGAAGCAGAACCAGCATGCCCCGCAGAACCAGCAGAGCAATCAGAGGCCCAACGCTCGACCTCCATTCACCGGCAAGGTGAATCATGTGTCATCTGAATCAGCTCAAGAGACGCCTGAGGTTATGTTGGGTACGTTTAGCGTCAACTCCATCTCTGCTACTGTACTTTTCGATTCCGGTGCCACGCATTCTTTCATATCACAAGCTTTTGTTAGAATGCATAGCATACCCCTATGTGCCATGAAAGATCCCATGCTAGTAAACTCACCGGGGGTAGCATGCCAGCAAATTACTGGAGCCCTTCTACTAGTATATTTCTAAGGGGGGTAGCTTTTAAAGTAAACCCAATTGTTCTGAGAACCGCTGGAATTGACCTCATCCTGGGAATGGATTGGATGAAGCAGCATAGAGCAGTGATACAATGCCAGGAGAAATCTGTTGTTGTGACACCTCCAAGTGGTGATAGAATCTATGTCAAAGTGGAAGTGCAAGCTCAACCGACCGCCACCGTCAACCAGCTGAGTGATGATGCCAACCAGGAGAACCAGGTGGTGGATGAATTCCCAGATGTGTTCCCCGATGAATTGTCAGGTATGCCACCCGATCGTGACATCGAATTCCTTATCAAGCTTTTACCTGGAACTGCACCCATTGCTAAGAACCATATAGAATGGGGGTAGATGAATTAGAAGAACTAAAGAAACAAATTAAGGAATTGCAAGAGAAATGTTTTATTCGCTCTAGTTCTTCAACTTGGGGGCACCTGTTATATTTGTTGATAATAAAGATGGCACACGAAGAATGTGTGTCGCTTACCGGTCCCTTAATGAAGTAACAATCAAGAACAAGTACCCACTGCCTAGAATTGATGATTTATTTGATCAGCTGAAAGGAGCTTGTGTGTTCTAAAAAAAATGACCTCTGTTCTAGATATCATCAACTAAAAATTTGTGCATCTGACATACCTAAGACAACATTTACCACAAGATATGGCCTTTATGAGTATACAGTGATGTCTTTTGGACTAACAAATGCACCTGCATAGTTTATGTATCTGATGAACAAGGTGTTCATAGAGTACTTGGATAAGTTTGTGGTGGTATTCATAGATGATATCCTAATATTCTCCAAAAACAAAGAGGAACATGCTGAACACCTGAGACTAGTCTTACAAAAGCTCAGGGAACATAAATTATATGCTAAAAGAAGCAAGTGTGAGTTCTAGCTGAAAGAAGTATCTTTTCTAGGATATGTGGTCTCTAACGGTGAAATAATCGTAGATCCCAGTAAAGTGCAAGATGTGTTAAATTAGAAAGCCCCAACCAATGTTAGTGAAATCCGTAGCTTTTTAGGTTTGGCTGGGTACTATAAGAGATTTATTAAAGGGTTCTCTAAGCTAGCTAAGCCTATAACAGCCCTATTAGAGAAGAATGTTAAATTTGTATGGTCAGACAAGTGTCAGGCTAATTTTGAGGAGCTAAAGAGAAGATTGACAATAGCCCCAGTGTTGACCTTACCTGATTTAAGTAAGAGTTTCTCTATTTATTGTGATGCATCCTTCCTAGACCTTGGATGTGTGCTTATGCAAGAAGGAAAAGTTGTGGCATACGCATCCAGGCAGTTGAGAAAACATGAACTGAATTACCCAACACATGATTTGGAATTAGCCGCAGTTGTCCATGCTCTAAAAATTTGGATGCATTATTTGATCGGACATAAGTGTGACATCTATACTGACCACAAGAGTTTAAAATATATTTTTACTCAGTCAGAGCTGAACCTAAGGCAACGTCATTGGTTGAAATTGATTAAGGATTATGATTTGGAGGTGCATTATCATCCTGGAAAGGCAAATATTGTTGCCGATGCACTTAGTAGGAAGAGCTATGCTAATGGACTTCAGTTAACCTACCTACCTGCAGAATTGCGTGCTGAAATTAAACATCTTAATTTGGGTTTTGTCAATAATGTAATTGAATTGGCAATAGAGCCTACATTGGAGCAAGATATACGCAAAGGTCAGTTGGAGGATGAGAAACTAAAGGAGATTGAAGAGAATGTAGTGCTCGGAAAGGCACCAGGCTTCAGGTTGGATGATGATGGAACTCTATGGTTTGGAAAGAGAATATGTGTACCTGAAGTGAAAGCCATCCGTGATACGATTCTACGAGAGGCACACGAGTCTGCTTATTCAATACACCCTAGAAGCACCAAGATGTATTTAGATCTTAAAGAGAAGTATTGGTGGTATGGGTTGATAAGAGATGTGGCCGAGTATGTGGCCATATGTGATACTTGTCAAAGGGTAAAAGCTGAACACCAAAGACATGCAGGATTGCTGCAACCAATGAAAATACCAGAGTGGAAATGGGAAGAAGTTGGTATGGACTTTATTACTGGATTACCTCGCACTCAACGCGAATATGATTTGATTTGGGTAATAGTGGACCGACTCACTAAGGTTGCTCATTTTCTGCCAGTTAAGACCACCTATAATGGAGCAAGACTAGCAGAGTTATATATGGAGAGAATAGTGTGTTTACATGAAGTCCCAAAGAAGATTATGTCTGATCGAGGTAGTCAATTCACGTCACAATTTTGGCACAAGGTACATAGAGCTTTAGGGACAAAGTTGAATTTCAGTTCTGCACATCATCCCCAAATCGATGGACAAACAGAAAGGACCAATCAAATCTTAGAAGATATGTTGAGAGCTTGTGCTTTGTAGTATGGTACTAGTTGGGACAAGAGTTTGCCATATGCTGAGTTTTCATACAACAACAGTCACCAGAAAAGTCTCAAAATGGTGCCATTCGAAGCATTATATGGACGTAAGTGTAGAACACCTTTATTTTGGAATCAGACAGGTAAAACTCAAGTGTTTGGACCTGATGTTTTACGTAATGCAAAGGAACAAGTGAGGATGATCAGGGACAATTTGAGAATAGCACAGTCCAGACAAAAGAGTTATGTTGATACTCGAAGAAGAGAGTTGAGCTCCAAGGTAGGTGAATATGTGTATTTGAAGGTGTCACCAATGAGAAATGTGAGAAGATTCAATATGAAGGGCAAGTTAGCACCGAGGTATGTGGGACCTTTCAAAATTCTGGAGAGACGAGGAGAAGTTGCCTATCAATTAGAACTGCCAGAAAGTTTATCAGGTGTGCATGATGTGTTCCATGTTACCCAGTTGAAAAAGTGTTTGCGGGTACCAGAATAGCAGATTCCTTTGGAAGAGCTTGCTGTTAAAGAAGATTTCACATATGAAGAGTATCCGGTAAAGATCTTGGAAACTACAGAAAGAGTCACAAGAAGTCAAACTATAAAGATGTGTAAGGTACAGTGGAATCGATATTTAGAAGATGAGGCTACTTGGGAAAGAGAAGAGGACCTAAGAAAATCTTATCCACAACTGTTTGAGTAAGCATCACCCAATCTCGAGGATGAGATTCTTTTTAAGGGGGTAGAATTGTAACATCCCAAATTTTTCATTATTTCAAAATATCTAAATATGATTTATTTATGTATTTAAGTGTGCATTCAAATGTAGGAAATAATAAATTTTTGTGAAATTAAAATAAAATCAATCATAAGGTTAGCAACAAGATTGTGCACCCATGCTGCAGCATTTATTTTATGTAATGATTGGTTTTGATTCAAAATTCAAAGGAATTCAAAAACCATTTGAAATTGGATTTGGAAAATAAAATTAGAAAAAGAAAAACTTCTTTTCTCTTTTCTCCCTCCCCTCCCTCCTTCCGGCCCGAGCAGCCTAGTTCTACCGAAGCCAGCCCACGCTGCCCTTTCTCCCTCCCTCCTCCCTTTTTCTCTTGTTGCGCCGGCCCGGTCGGCGTTGGCAACTGTTGCCCCCTTCCCTCTGTCGCTGGCAACGAGGGCCCACCCGTCAGCACCTCCCCCAACCTCCCGCGCCCACCTCCTCGCATCGTGGGAGCGTCCCGACCCGCGCCCGGCTTTCAAAAGGGGAGCGCGACCCCGTCTCCGCCCTTTCCCCCACTCCAACTCCCACTTTTCCGCTCGCGAGAGCCGCAATCCGCAGCACCGCAAGTCACCGGAGAGCCCGTCCACCCCTCCGTGTCGCTGTCATTTTCTGAGCCGATCTTGTCTTTGTTTTTCCGCTCGGTGAGCTTCGCCTCGCTCCCCTCTTCCTCCCCAAGCCTTCATTTTCCAAATGGTGGCCTCTAGGGCTGTTTTCACGAGCTCCGGCGACACCCTCCGCGGCCGGCCATGGCGAGTGCCGCACCGAACCTTCTCTGGCCGCGAAATGCACCTCATCAAGATCACTTTTGTCTCCTCTCTCCCGGTGTTCTCGGTTCGTCGAACCGTGCCCCGTAGTGCCCGTTTGGGTGACTCCGAGGAGCCCTCTGCCGCCAGCCATGGCGCGCACGCCGCGTGGGCCACTCCGCGGCCATGAATTGTTCCGGGGCGAGCCCGCCTTCTTCCCCGCGTCATCCCGGTGGTTTCGGTGGTCAATTTGGTGGCCTGTAGGCCCCGTTTCCCCATGCCAGCGAACTCTCCACCGTCAGTAATGGCAGCACCACCGCGGGCTTGTCTTCTCCGGCGAGCCGTGCCGCCCCTCCTCCCCTCCATCAAATCCGAGCCGTCCGATTCTAATCTGGCGGCACAGAATGATCAATACCCCTTCGCGGGTCCTTTTGCTAAAGAGACCCCGTCCTTTTCATAATTTATGCCCACAGTCCTTGGCTGGAATTCAAAATACGATTTTCATTGATTTATTTAAATCCAAAAAATGGTTCAGTTTATTTACAGAATTGCCACTGCAGTAAAATGCTTATAAAATCATCGTTTTAGCTCCGATTCAATCCATTCAACTTGCGTTAGGTTCGTAATTTTATAATCTACGCATTAGTGCTACTGTTAGACCTCTTAGGAGCTTTTGAATTTCTCGATTAAGTCTAGTTTAATAGCTAGCTTTTGGAACCTTAAATAGCTCGTAACTTTTGCGTTGTAGCTCCGTTTTTCATGCACTTCGCGTCGATGTGATCGTAGCGAGACGTAGATGTCTGTTCTGGAATGCGTGTTGTGGTTCGTGTCGATCGAGTTCAGACGGTGAGGAGTACTTCGAGAACCCGGACGTGAACGAGGAGCAGCAGGACCAGCAGCAGTTCGTGAACCAAGGCAAGTATAGCATGGGCTTACCTTGATGTCCTATTCATTATATAATCTACTCATTATGTATGTGTTTAATATTGCTCGACTATAAGGACTTCCTAGCTATTGATGACCTGTACCTTGATTCCTATGAGATTATTTGCATATGGGTAGAATGCTAGTGCTCTATTCAAGCATGAACAATACTAGGACTAATAGAACAAATAGATAAACTTGTTGGTAACAATTGAACTATAGGGTGATGGTGCAAATGATGTCGATCATGTTGCCCTAAACCCTCCGTAAGGACTTATCTGTCGGCAAAAGCTGGGATTGACAGTGCAACCGTGAGGGTCATATGGCTCTGACTTTAGCTCAGTAATAGGATCTTTTCTAGCTTGTTAGAGGTTACCCGGAAGGGCGCAAGAGGGGCTTGCCACTTTGGGTATAGAACTGCCTCTGTTCTGATGTGTATAGCTAGCGGGAATTGTGCCATCGAAAGGGAGGTTCTCTATATCTACCTACCGAGGAAACCTTGTGGCCCTAACTTGTTAGAAGAGGCCTATGGAAGGCTTCATAGTGTACCCTGCCTGCTCACCTTGGGAGTGTTAGGGGGTCGACGGGCCCCGGGCATATGGGCAACACGACTCACGGTTAAAGATGCACAACCTCTGCAGAGTGTTAAAATTGTTATAACATCCGTGCTCACGGTCATGAGCGGCCCGAAAAACTCACAGAATAAATGGTTACCTGACATGTGGATGACTTATGACAATGATGATGAGATTATAATGATGATCAATTTCTCTCCTTAATTCTAGTAGGTGATCATGTGGGTTAAATGGGAGCTTATGCATAACTTGATGATAATTAATAATAAAATGTTGATCTACTAAAAGTGCTAACTGCAGTTAACCATGTCTATCCTTTTTGAGCCTCATGAATCCTCATCCTATACTTACGGAGTACGAGTGTACTCACACTTGTTATTATTTCGTTTTTAGATAAAAATCCCGGATGGGTAACAGATGACAGCTTCTACGAGGATTTCCCCGAGGATTACTAGGTTTGGGTCAACCAGTTGGCCTTCCCTGTGGAGAAGTCACTATGCTTAAGAGTTGTTATTTACCTTTCCGCTTGTTATGTTGAGAACTACGTGATGTAATAACGTGATGTATGTACACAGTGATGATACTTCTGTTAATTTGTTGGCTTATGTGTGCGACTATTCCTAGGGCGCACGTTAGATGTATGCACTCTATATTGTCCTTTAATTGGAGTGTGATGATAGTTTGTTTACTTCTGAAACTTTGGTAGATGCTTCTAAAATTTCTGCTTAATGAACCAATATAATGCAGGAACAGGGGTCAGTGGGTGTTCTTTGGATATTCAGACATGTTTCCAATTCTTGTTATATTGATGCATTGTAACAAGATCTGTACAAGAAATAGGCTTTGGGGGTGCATTTTTTTGGTGAAAAAGGAGTACTAAACATGCTTCTTTGATGGTTCTTATAATTGGTTTCTAGTAGATTTGATGATCTCAACGGATTATCAAGTTGTAATCATATATTTTATTGATGGTTCAAGAGAATTGCTTTTGTCGTCTTGTTTATGCTTAATCCCATTTGTATCAAAGGGCAACAAAAATGATATATAGAGACCTTATGCATGATTGATCATAGATGGATGCATGCATTAAACAGTGTATAGACAGTCATATAGGGTCTGTGACAACGGCGAAGGTGGTGGCCCGGTATCCATTTCCAGCTCCATGGTTTGGGATTGATCCCCGCCTTGCTGCTGGCCACCTATTCCAAATATGCGGGCAAGTAGTTGTCGGAGCCAGCCTATTCCAAATATGCGGGCAAGCAGTATTGCTACTGCAAATGCAAAATCATTCAGATGTCAAAAGGTAGAAGTACAATTTGTTTCTTTGCAGCAAATAAAATATGAAGTTTCAAAAACAAAACTTATTTCTTATTGTGCTCATTTTATTTTGACATTTTTGTTGTAAGCACTGTGAGGGTTTTCGGTATAGTTCACTTACCAAAGGACGTTACTGCTAGACCCTCATTAATAATGTGCACCCATGTACACATCCAACCAACATCCATGTTCCACCTAAGGAGAAATGCAAACTATCAAGCAGGCAACCAAGTATGAAAGAAGAACAAATTGCTTCAGTTCTTCCATTGTGACTAGGGTTTTTGTGTGAACTTACTTTTCCATTGTATGGTGTGTGTCCCAGCCGACAAACAACATGCCAAAGTACATGGATCCCATAGCAAAGACGAAGTGGAAAAACCCATACCCATATGGTA
>CM039597.1:2068023-2189937 GCA_022457205.1 Saccharum spontaneum | reverse complement strand
TAGGTTTCGTACAGGGCCCTGAATTTTGCCGGCTCGGCCCTGCCACCTGTTACAAAAAGATCATCAGTTGTTTTGCTACAAAAAGTCATACTTGCATCTGAAGCATCCTGAAAGGCAAACGACTGGCTTTGATCAGAGCAGGTTCAGTTGGATGAAATAATTTCCTTCAGAAAGAACTCGTATACTAAATAAAATTAGTCTACGTAAAGAGACCTTTATTATTTTCTATAGTGTAATACTTTCCAAGTTGGTTAATCAAAATGGCATCATTAAGCTGTTGCTTTTCTTTTTTTCTTTTCTTTTTCTTTGTGGGGGGGGGGGGGGGGGGGTGCGGCTGCTATTGTGGCCCACATTCTACAATAGGCCTAACATGCATGTACCCTTCTACATATTCTCACAAAAAAAAACATGTACCCTTCTACGATCTTAGGTGTTGAATAAATGGACAAGTCGTTCTCTTTACGACCAAAATGAAAAGCTAATCTACTAGCTATCAATCAAAATCATGATTGCAAAGTTATTTAAAAGGTATATAACAATGAAACTAAATATAACTCCTTAATAAAAATTGGTGGAGCAAAACTCCAGAGGTTGGTGGGTTGCATTGTTGCAGATACTTCCACACTGTAGTGTACGTGTTTTTCCTAGTGACTAAATGTGTGTAATTTGTTGTCGGAACAACAGGGGAGTGGTGGAACATGAACCCCATCGACGTCGTCCGCACCGCCACCCGTACCGGCGCCGCGCCCAACATCTCCGACGCCCTCACCGTCAACGGCCACCCCGGTGACCTCTACAAGTGCTCATCCAACGGTAAACAATGCAACACCTAGCTAGCTACTCCCATTGCTGCTCCAGTGCCCAGCGGTGATCCATCGGAAATGAAACTGAACGCTGGTGGACCGGACAGGCACGGCGACGTTCGCGGTGAAGTCCGGCGAGACGAACCTAATGCGCTTCATCAACGCCGCACTCAACACGGAACTCTTCGTCTCCCTGGCCGGCCACACCATGACTGTGGTGGGCGCCGACGCCTCCTACACCAAGCCATACGCCACGTCGGTGCTCATGATCGCGCCAGGCCAGACCACGGACGTCCTCGTCACCTTCGACCAGGCACCCGGCCGCTACTACCTCGCCGCGCGCGCCTACGCCAGCGCCCAGGGCGTCCCCTTCGACAACACCACGACCACGGCCATCTTCGACTACGGCGCCACCACCAACACCAGCAGCCCTGCGATGCCGACGCTCCCGGCGTACAACGACACTGCGACGGCGACGGCGTTCACGACGAGCCTGCGCGGCCTGCGCAAGGCGGAGCTGCCGTCGCGCGTCGACGAGAGCCTCTTCTTCACCGTCGGTGTCGGCCTCTTCAACTGCTCGAGTGGCCAGAGCTGCGGCGGGCCGAACAACACGCGGTTCGCGGCGAGCATGAACAACGTCTCCTTCGTGCTCCCGTCCACCACCTCCATCCTGCAGGCGCACTACACCGGCGGCGGGGCGGCGTCGGCGCCAGGCGTGTTCACCGCCGACTTCCCGGCGAACCCGCCGGTGCAGTTCGACTACACGGCGCAGAACGTGAGCCGCGCGCTGTGGCAGCCCGTGGCGGGCACCAGGGTGTACCAGCTCAAGTATGGCGCCGCCGTGCAGCTGGTGCTCCAGGGTACCAATGTGTTCGCGGCTGAGAACCACCCCATCCACCTCCACGGCTACGACTTCTACATCCTCGCCGAGGGGTTCGGCAACTTCGATGCGGCAACGGACACCGCCAAGTTCAACTTGGATGATCCGCCGATGAGGAACACGGTGGGCGTGCCGGTGAATGGGTGGGCGGTCATCCGGTTCGTGGCGGATAATCCGGGGGTGTGGCTGATGCACTGCCATCTGGACGTGCACATCACCTGGGGCCTCGCCATGGCGTTCCTGGTGGAGGATGGCGTTGGGGAGCTGCAGTCCCTGGAGGCGCCGCCGGCTGACCTGCCGGTCTGCTGAAAGCCTGAAAGGCTCAAAGCACCATTAACACTTGCGGATTCTAGTTTTGGCCATTCATCTGTGGCGCTGATTATTTGAACATTCCATGTACCGATTCAGATTTTTTTTTGTCATCACAGCACAGTCTAGCTGTCTATATCAAAATTCATCAAGAAACAATCTTGTCAATTTAATTCAATAATATAATACTATTGAAAACAAAGTACTTACTCAGTTACAGTGATGTCCTGGTTCTTCATCAGCTTCAGTAGAGGGAAAGGTTGGTTCACGAAAGTGAAGCTGACACCACAGCACATTGAAGTATCCAACATTCCAACTGCTGCCAGTCACATAGCATTTGTAACTTAGGGCCGGTTTAGTTCCTGAAAATTTTTGGGAAACGCTACTATAGCAATTTCGTTATTATTTGACAAATATTATCTAATCATGGACTAACTAGGCTTAAAAGATTCATCTCGTGAATTTCGTCTAAACTGTGTAATTAGTTTTATTTTTTATCTATATTTAATGCTTCATGCATGTGTCCAAAGATTCGATGTGACGGGGAATCTGAAAAATTTTGCAAATTTTTTTGACAACTAAACAGGGCCTTAAGGAACTAGAGAGGGCTCTCTGAATTACTCCAGATTACTATGATTGAGTAGCACTATACTATTAGTGGGTAGTGTCTGACCCATCTGGCTTGGCTTAGTTACAACAGTGATGTTTCATATTCGGTAATGCTCCCGGGCGAGTGTCCGTCAGATCGGACGCCGCCTTCTTGGGCCTATGCGGTCCACCAAGCCTGCCTCCTCCTCTTTATGTCTCTCATGTCTCTCTCTTAAAAATATCTACCCAGTCACACGTTTCACGGCACCATGCCGTCCGTCCCACTCCGCATTTGCTAACGCAGCCATCTCCCGCAAGCGCTCCATCGTACCCTGGTTGTTCCCTTCTCGCTCGCCCACTCGCACCGCCTCTGCTGGTGCTCGTGGTTCCATTGCACGCCTCACGTCGGTCTCTGGCTGAGCCAAGGGCACCCACGAGAGCGGCTTGTGCAGGTGGTGCTAGGCTGGAATCAGATGAACCGGCCCCGACCTCCCCTCCCATATGTTGCAAATGTATGTGTTAAGTGTTTCAGACGTTTCAGAGGTATGTCACAGGTGTTTCATACGGATGTTGTAAAAGTAGATTGAGATGTTGCATATATTACAAGTGTTTCAGAGGCATGTTGCAAGCGTTGTTCAAAATGTTTCATTTGTTTCAGTCGTATGTTGCAAGCGTTTTTATTTGGATATTTAATATGTTTCATACCTATGTTGCAAGAGTTTATTCGAAATGTTTTAGCTGTTTCAGTCGTATGTTGCAATTAGTGTTTTCATGTTGCAATTTGCAAGCGTTTTATCCGGATGTTGCATATGTTTCACACACATGTTGCAATTGTATGTTTTAAATATTTTATTTGTTTCAGTCGTATGTTGCATCCAAGTGTTTCATGTTTCAGAGGTAGAGAGTCCTTGGAGGCACTGCCTGGGCGCTAGGGGATGGGGCGAGGCGAGCCGTGGGCCAGCGATCATGGCGCGCATTGCACCTAGGATCATGCAGATAGGGCGTGCTTGTCCTCATGCCAGCTCTCAGTTTCGACACCCTAGAGATAGAGGAGGGGGTCAGTTGGGAGGAAGGAGCGATGGGCGCAGCGTTTCCTGAGGCGCACAGGCGTCCGGACTCATGGTGACGAAGAGATAGGAGGGTGGTAGGGGGAAGGAGCAGCAGGCACGACCTTTTCCGCGGGTGCGTGTGACGAAGGTGACACGGGCGTCCGGACACATGCTTTTGTCTAGATGTCCCCGTTTCATATTTGCAGAGTGGAGGGCTGTCTTCTATCTAGCTACTGGGCAAGTTACCGGTGGGCGGCTAGGCTGGAACTCCTTCAAGAGAGTATTTGTTTAGGGCCGTTGTATCTATTGCAGTTAGGGCCAAAATAAAGTTTACAACATTGTAGTTTGGGCATACCGTCTCAGTTTTAATCAGCATATATATGCAACTCAATCAAAGAGAAAAAAAAGGAAAGACAACAACTGCATGCTGTGCAGAGATGGAAAACCCCATTGCAACATCGTGGTAACCACAAGAGTTTTTACACGCGCAAGAGGCGCAACAACAGTGAGTACTTACAGTACAGGCCCATTTGCAGATAGCATTGAAAATAACATTTTAGATGGATAATCTACAGGAGTACGGGACAGCCTTGAAATTTAAAAGAAACAAGGATATATAAATAAAAATAAAAATAAAGAAAAAGATCATTTTGTTGTAGACGATGGATAACATAGATAGATATTCCGTCTCTGTAATTTGTACCCCTCGTTAATTGTTGGAACCAGAGACATTCTTGTTGCTCGTCTCGGCTGGCCCCTTGCTATCAGCCGGCTTCACTACTCCCCCCGAGAGACGACCACCGATGGTGGCATCAACGTGGTTGCTCTCTCTCTCTCTCTATATATATATATATATATATATATAGGGCGAGTATACTCTATAGCTAGCTACAAAATAAGTTATTTTGTAGCCACCTCTATTTATGATAATTTTATATACTAATTTACGACAATGTCAGTATATATTTACGATAGTTGAATTACTATAGCACATGAGGATATTTACCATAATGTTATAGTAAAACACATAGTAAGGAGTTACTATAATCTCGTAAATTAACATAGCAATTATCGTAACTCAAAGTGGCTACAGAATAAGTTATTTTGTAACCAGCTGTAGGGTAATATATATATATATATATAGAGAGAGGGTGAGTTTTCCCTACACGCACACAGAGTATACGCACGCGAGCGAAGTCCGGTGCGGACCTGGCTAACGGGCCCGTGTTGCTAACGGGTTTGAAAACAATCCAATTGTATCTAACTAATGCGGGCGTATCTACAGGAATTTAAATATTGAGGCGTTAATCACGGGATGTAGCAGTATAGCACGCGTCTGCATGTGTTCAGTTGACGTCAGCTGCCGCTATACATACATCTCCATGATTTGTCGGAGTAACTACTCGTACGTGTAGAAAGGAATTTTCATATATATATATATATATATATATATATATATATATATATATATATATATATATATATATATATATATATATATGAAGGACTAGAAATAGCGATCAGAGAGGGTGAATGGGAGCCTTAAAATTCTTGCAAAATATTTGGCCGCTGTCCCAAAGTTACCCTAAACACAGGTGAGTTGGCGAAACTAAAATACCTGGTGACAAGAGTACTTAGATCAATTCTTTGGAACGGTTCGATTCAAAGCTCAAACGACCAAGCTACGGACGAAACATGAAATCAAGGCTAGAAAAATTGACAGGAAAATTCAGGTTGCTCACTGTTCAGCAATGATTACTTGCAGAAGCCGCACTGATGCAATCTCTAGTGGTTATCGACTTGCCCAGCTGTTGGACAGAAGTCCTCGGCCTCCTGAGCGCAACCTGCACCAAACTTACCAACACAGAGAAAAGAAATTGATTCTACAACTGTGAAAACCAAAACAAGTGAAAGAAGAAATTTAAAGCTTCTCAAATTGGCCAAAGATTGCTCTGGTATTTCAAGGATGCAAGCAGCACATTTCTAAGGCTGGATAACGAGCCGAGCTGGCTCGGCTCGGCTCGGCTCGTTCTGGCTCCGCCAGCTCAGCTCGGCTCGTTATCTTAACGAGCCAGAAAGCTAGCTCGGCTCGGCTCGTTATGAGCTCGAGCTGGCTTGTTAGGTTCGTGAGCTAGGTATAAAAAATACACAAAATATAATATTTGTATTTATCTAAAGCTTAAAAATATTAATAATATAAAAATAATATATTCAATAACCTTAAATCGAATAAAATATTCATATGAGCTAACATATCATCCATTTATGAAGTGGAAGACATGAAATAATACAAAACTAATATAAGTTATGATGACTTTTTCCTTAAAACTACGGCCCGTTTGGCTCGCGAGCGGCTCACGAGCCAGCTCGAGTTGGCTCGTTATAGCTAACGAGCTAAAATCCTGGCTCGGCTCGACTCGTTCGTAACGAGCCGAGCCGAGCTGAGCCGAGCCAGCCACAAGCCGAGCGAGCTAACGAGCTTCGAGTTTTTCGTCCAACCTTATTTCTGACCAATCAAAATTAAGCATTGAGCAAACACATACTGAATTGAATGAACGCCTGTAGCAGCAACCAATGCTACTCTGGATGCAACGGTGGCCACAGGCTCCAAATGCTGTCCAGATGGACAATCACCGCACGGCGCTGGTGCTACTGGGCACTAGATGCGCTAGGTGCTGGTGCTCCCCTGCTCCTAGGCCCAGGCCTCGTTTAGATAGGTGAATTGGGAAAAAAACACTGTATCAGAATTCCTATTGCATTTCGTTTGTATTTGGTAAAAATTATCTAAATTTTGACTAACTAGGCTTAAAATGTTCGTCTCGCAAAGTACAACAAAACTGTGTAATTAGTTTTTGATTTTATCAACATTTAGTACTCCATATATTTACTGACATTTTGATGTGACAGGGAATCTTCTTTTTTATAGTGGAATTTGGAGGGAGAATAGGGGAACTAAACGAGGCCCCAAACGACGAACTGCAGGGTCTGCACATCGCCGGGACGAACGAACAATCAGGGACACGACAAAATCACAGGCAGCGAACTGAGAGAGAGGGAGCAACAACGTGGCCTGCTGGAGCGTTGGACAAGGAGCGCTAGTCTCTGTGTCCACCTGCACTGCTCAGCAACTGAAGCCACGCACTCTGAAGAATTTCAACAGGAGACCGACGAACACATGCGAAAAAGAGCAAACACAGAAATGAAAGGATCTCTCTCGATTCAAAAGCTCTTGAGCTGAGATTTTGCACAGATGCAATTCAACCTAGCACGACCTCATCCCTAAAAATTCAACGCCCGAAATTAACCCAAACTCCTAAAAATTGAGATCAAACTCAAAAACGAAAAAGGAAAAAACAAGAACAGAAGAGCACCACAGTGGAAGACGAAAATCACAGGCTCAATTTAAGAATCTTGGAGGACAACTGGAGGATTCGGGCCTCCATTTCCACACCAAATCTCAGTTTACACTCACAAATTTCTTCATAAGTGGACCTCTCTGTTAAGAACTAGAAGAAGAGCTAACCCTAGGTGGAAGAGGGAAAATGAGAGTGGAGAGAGATGTGAGGGAGATGGGGGTTCCCTCATCCTATTTAACAGGGTTATTACACAATCCCCGATTTACCCCTGATATAAATGAGCCAAACTATTTAGCCCAATGGCGTAAAGGTCCAACCCGGTCTTCATCTTGATCCGACGGCTACCGCGCCTCCTCACCGATAGCTTCGCCTCGACGCGACCTCTCCGATGCCGCCACGTGCCGTCCGTTCCTCCTCGGAACCTCCGCCCGGGTTTTGAGGCTCAAACCCGTAAACCCGCCTCCGATGGTTTTGAGGTCCAAACTATCAAACCGTTTTGTGAGTAGCGTACTCCATACGCGTCCCCCGCCATCCGACGCGTGTCACCTCCACGGTCAACACGGTCACTCACATGTCTTCTCGCGCTTGTCGACGTCCCAAGTGTCAACCACCGCGGCTAGCCACCCGGCCTCCGGGTCCCTCGGTCCAAGCTTTACATCCGTCCTTCACCCCTTCGGTCCATCGGCACGGCACGTCCTCCTTGACCTTCACCTCGCCGTCGGTTACCGCCTCCGTGCTCTACACATGCACAACACAAGCCAAGAGACATGTCGCACACAAGGCTTTCGTCAAGGTAAAGTTAGTCACCACTCAACCTACTTCGTGGATCACATTGATAATCACTTATCACAAAACGAACACACAAGGGTACTTGTCAACCTTGTATTCGCAATATACACACAAAGAGAGGGAATATTTGCAGCCAGGGTGGACCTGATGATCGATGTGCAAGTGCCGTCATGTTCCTCGATCGCGTGGGTGCGTTATTGTTAATTATTATACTTATCAAGACGTTGCTTCATTCGCTTGCAAAAGTAGTTTGTTCTAGTCTTGTTGGCTAGCTGGACAGCTCTGCGTATCGTTGCATTGATCCTAATAAGAGGGCATATATTAGCTACTAGCTAGCATGAACACATAATTAATCTTGGCGGATAAAATGACTGGTTTTAGAGTTTGAGGTACGGCAATAGTTCATCACGAAGGTTGAATGGACTTTTTCCTGTTTCAGGCCGTTGTATGTATTGCGGCAACTAGGCCAAAATAAAGGCTACAACATGCCAAACATTGCAGTTTGGGCACACTGTCTCAATTTTAATCCGCATATACACAACTCAATCAATCAATCAAAGAGGAAAAAGGAGACCACAACTGCATGCATGCTGCGCAGAGATGGAAAACCCATTGCAACATCGCGTGCAGCCCACGCTCAACATATATAACTCCACAACAGTTTGTAGTAATTATATATTAACCACAAGAGGTTACACGCGCAAGAGGCGCAACAACAGCGAGTACTTACAGTACAGTCCCATTTGCAGACGGCATTTGAAACATACAGATGGATATTAACCCACGTGACAGTATTGGAATTTAAAAGAAACAAGGATATAAAAAATAAAAATAAAGAAAAAGATCATTTCGTTGTAGACCATGGATGGATGGATAGATATCCTGTCTCTTTGTACACCGTACCTCGTTAATTGTTGGAACCGGAGACTTTGTTGCTGCTCGTCTCGGCCGGCCCCTTGCTATCGGCCGGCTTCTCTCCCAGGAGACCAGTGATGCCTGTGACGCTTCTCACTAACCCCGTGACACCAAGACCACCGGTGATGCCGTTGACGGCAGGTACATCATTAACCCGCTGATCAGCGGAGCTCACCTGCATGGCAATGCAGACGAGAACAAGAACAAGGAGCGGGATGACAGTGTTCTTGGCCATGGTGACGAAGCAATAATGTCCCCTCATAGTGCTATGCTAGTGATAAGATTTGTGTCTAATGCCTGGTGATTCTTTTCTGGGACTCTGCGCATGCTCTGTTTCTATATATACACACATGACACATCGCCAAATAGAAGGAAGGTTTAGTTTGCAGCAGCCAGGGTGGACCTGATATGCCCTCATGTTCGTCGCCTGGATGCATTCTAAATGACAAATGAGCACAGGCTGCAGCAGAGGCTTGGAGTGGTGACTACGAGCGGCGGCGGGTGGGCAGCGGTTACCAGCATCAGCGGCGGAGAAGCTACGAGCAGCGGAGGCAGGTGACCCACCGAGCGAGCCGTGGAGTTTGCCGGCGGCGTCGCAGCGACCGCGGCGGACAGCCCTGGCGCGGTGGCACGTCCGGGATGCCGAGGGGGAGGCGTTTCACCCTAGCCCCGCCGATCAAGCGGGCTTTGCGCCCATCGACTCCACAGGTGGAGGTCGGCGACGCTAATGATGAAGAGCGGCGTCGCGTCGAAGGCCGTGGGGCACTGTCCCAGACGGTGGCATGGGCTGCAGAGGCATGCCGACGGCCTACTCCAGTCCATGGAGTATCTCCAGTCAGGTCCAAGTTCTGGGCTGGGGGAGAAAACTCGGAGGACGACGAGCCAGTTATGCCGGTGACGCAGAGTCCTTCCACACCGGAGTTCGTCAAGGATGCCATGGACGCCGGGTTCACGATCGGGCAGTTAATCAGAGCGGAGCAAGTTCTGAGCTCAGGTAAGTCCTCGACGACCGATGAAGTTCATCTTCCAGGTACTATAATCTGTTCGATGGTGCAAAAAAAGCTTGCCGGGGCGCCATGGAAGGGTCCCTTGCCTGCTCCTCGCGTTTCTCCCCCAAGAACGCTTGGAGACTTCATGGCGAAGGCTACCCACAGGACTTTGGGATCAGGCCGCGGATCGAGATCGTCACACCGACGTCCGAGATCGCCGGCAAGTCCTAGTCCGGCAGTTCAAACGGCCAGTTCAAAAGATTTTGAAATTGCGAAATCTCAGGATCACGATCCTTGTTTCCCTCCGCTACCAGGCAAGGCAGTACCGGCTTCGGCCGCGTTTGTCACGTACGGTGCAGAGGAGAAGAAGGATCGGGACCAAGTTGGACTAGGTGAGAGGGTGCTTATCGGGCCCGGCAAGTACTATAGGCCCACGAAGGGTCTCTGTGCCCTATTCGCACGTACTGGTACCAGACGACGCGCCGGTTCAGTGTGCAAGCTGTCGCGAATCGCATCTTCGACGACTCCACGTTTGTCGTTCGCGGAGGTCGTTCGTAAGAGCAAATTCATGGCGGCGCCGGGCTCGGGGAACGGAGGAGACCTCGGTGGCGGTGGTGCGCGTGGAGGCGGAAGGGGCGCAGGGTACAACCCCGGCTTCCAACCTGGGTTTGATCCAGGTTTTGGAGGACGAGGTCGCGGCCGCGGCCAACTCCATCCACGCGGCAGAGGCCGTGGCCTTGGGGGGCATGGAGGTTTCAGATTCAACAATTTCAACTCCGGCTATCAAGGTACGGGTCACGGAGGAAGAAACTTTGGGGGCGGCTTCGGCGGAGGTCGGGGACGTGGTGGATGGCCGAACCCTAACCGGCCATACCATCAAGCTCCGATGGCGCCGGCTCCAAATAAGCCAGCCGTGCATGGGACCTTGGGAGGACAGCCGATCCCCCCAAAGCCTCAGGTTCTCCATGCAGAGGGGGTGGCGTCGGCATCAGCTCAGGGTGCTGCTCCTAGCACTACAGGGGCAGCACCGCAACCTCCCCCGGCGACCACCAAGGCGGCAACAGCAGCAAACACAGCTCTCACTCAGTCTACTGCCCCGCCGGTTTCCAGCATTGCAGATGGTTCGAGTGACGTACCAGAGTCATCCCAGAAAGGTGGATTTCAAAAAAGCAAGGGTAAACCCTATTGCTATCGTTGTCACACTAAAGGACATACGATTTCTGTCTGTACAACAGTGCTTAGCTGTGAGATCTGCTTTGGTGATCATGTTAAAAAAGTGTGCCCAAATTTAAAGAGTTTACATTCCACTGCTTTACCCTGTGGTTATGCTGTAGAAGGTTTGGGATTCTATTTTATACCTTTTGCTAAGAAACCAAAGTTACCTTCTGATGACAAGTCCGTTGTGGTACGTGTGTTGGAGGGTTCACTTACTGCAGATCAATTAGCAGTGGAACTCGACAAACTACTGCCTGGAAACAGTTGGGTGATTGATGAGAAAGGCAATGATGCCTTTACTACTAATTTCCCATCTTCTGAGGTGCTCAACCACATGGTGAACTGGGGTCCGATGGACACCAAAACAGTGAAAGGAAAGATTCGGTTCGAGAAAGAAGCCGAAAATGATGTTTTAAATATGAGATAGACAAGGTTTGGGTACAGTTCCGGGGACTTCCAAAAGAATTACAAGAATTCCCTATTATTTGGGCAATTGGCTCAATTTTAGGTGTTTCTCGTGCTGTTGACACAAAGTTTACAAAGAAGCATGGTAGAGCTAGAATGAAAGTAGCCGTGCTAAATCCTGATCTCATCCCAGATCTTGTGGATGTAGTCATCGGGGAGTATGTTTATGAGCTACAATTTAGAGTGGAGAAAGACATGCCCGATGGTGAGCCCCAGGTCATTGACATGGACTCTACAATGGACGAGGACAAGGCCCCTAAGGAGAAGGAACCGGAAAACATGGATCATGATGCTAACAAAACAGGAGATCCGCCAGCAGGTCAATTGTCTGATAAGCAGCCCAATGCCTCAGTTGTGCCGAGTGGACAGCACATGAACAAGGCTACCGCCGGTGCACCTACTGATCTTCACATGGGCAATGACATGACCGATCAACCAGACCTACCACTGGAAGCTGATATTCAGCAGGGTGTGGAAGCCGGTGCAGGTGTAATACTCCAGCAGAAAATTACAAATAAGCCAGTGGTTTCACTGTCTCAGACTGGGATGAGTCCTGATGGTACTGCACAATGGAAGGCTAGTCTGATGCAGTCTAAGAGCGACTCTGGTCTTCTCAAAAAATCTAAGGCGCTGAGTGGTGGGGCAGTGTCACCAGTGAGAGCTAGCAAAAGAAACGCGTTTACTTCGGACCAAGATTCGTTGGAGAAGGCAGCGAAGTTAAAAGCGCGCAAAAATCTTGAATCCTCTTCGATCAAAGGTAAAGAAACACGGCCTCTTTCTTTTGATGCTATTGATGATTCTATTTTGCTAGCTTCTACTAGTGCACTAGGGATTTCACTTGGGTCTAATGAGCAAGAAGTTTCTCTTTCTTTGAAATCTTTAAAAGATCTAGAGTCCCTTAGACTGTCTGAGAATTTTAATTTAGAAGTAACTAACAAGATCCTAGTGGATGATGTCTCATCTGTTTGCTCTTTAGAAGAAAATATGGATTTAGATGCTTTAAACCTCATTTGTGCGGAGATTACTGAGGACTTAAGTGATGGGGGCTGTGACCCTTTGTGTCTACAGACTCCCTTATCACATTTTAAAAAATCTAAGTCCAGTCTTAACAAGAAAAAAGCTAAACGTCGTTCCAAATGAAAGGTATTTTTTGGAACTGCAACGGTTTTGCTGACCTTAAAAAGTATAGATTTCTATCCGACTTGACAAAAGAAAAGAACCTAGATTTCATTGCCTTATCGGAGACTGGGAGAGCCAACTTTTCACAATCAACTTTGAATAATATTTGCGCTGGCAGAGATTTTCTTTGGCACTGTATGGCTCCAAGGGGTCGGTCTAGTGGTATGATGCTAGGTATAAATCCTTTGATTTTTGACATTGGTCAGATAGAAGGAGATTTTTTTATTCGGTTCTTGTTAAGACACAAGGACGACGATTTTAAATTTAATTTAATCTCGGTTTATGGCCCTGCTCAATTAGATCTAAAAACACAATTCTTATCTGAGCTGGTTAGAGTATGCTCGAAAGACACCTTACCCATTATTATAGGTGGTGATTTCAACATTATTCGTAGCCCGGATGAGAAAAACAATGAAAACTATAGTGATAGATGGCCTTTTTTGTTTAACGCGGTCATTGACACTCTAAACCTTAGAGAATTAGAGTTGACAGGAAGAAAGTTTACTTGGGCTAACCGTTTACAAAATCAGACCTTTGAGAAACTAGATAGGATTCTACTTTGTACGGATTTTGAGTCTAAGTATCCGCTCTCAACAGTGGTTGCATTGAATAGAGAGATTTCTGACCACACTCCACTTTTATTTAGCACAAATAATCCATCTTTGGCTTACCAACCACAATTTAAGTTTGAATTGGGATGGTTGCTTAGAGATGGTTTTTGTGAGATGGTGCGAGATGTTTGGCTCAGTGTTATTGTAAACGGCAGCCCTTTAGAGAGGTGGCAAGCGAAAATTAGGAGGCTTCGCCAATACCTCAGAGGCTGGGCAAAAAATGTGAGTGGGGCTTATAAGAAAGAAAAGAAGGAACTGTTAGATAAACTTGATGAGCTAGATAAAAAGGCAGAAATGTCTTTGCTTAATGAGACGGACTTAAACCTCAAACATGTGTTAAATGAGAGACTGGCCGAATTACTGCGTGAGGAGGAAATTAAATGGTACCAAAGGGCAAAGGTAAAACATTTACTGGAGGGTGATGCTAATACTAAATATTATCATCTGTTGGCTAATGGTAGGCATCGAAAGACTCGTATTTTCCAGTTGGAGGATGGTGAGAATATAATAGAAGGTGATGCTCAACTAAAACAACATATTACCAACTATTATAAAAACCTTTTTGGTCCCCCGGAGAGCTCTTCTATAGTGTTGGATGAGCACCAGGTCCAAGACATTCCTCAAGTTTCTGATCTAGAAAATGAGTTTCTCACTGATTCGTTTTCTAAGTCTGAGGTCAGAGCAGCGGTGTTCCAGATGGAACACAATAAGGCACCAGGTCCGGATGGATTTCCACCAGAGTTTTATCAGGTCTTCTGGGATTTAATAAAAGACGATCTGATGGCTCTCTTTATGGAATTTCATGAGGGAATTTTGCCTTTGAATAGTCTCAACTTTGGTACTTTAATATTATTACCAAAGAAGAAAGATGCGAAAGTCATTCAACAATATAGACCAATCTGTTTGCTGAATGTCTCTTTTAAGATCTTTACCAAAGTGGCGACTAATAGACTATCTACTATTGCCCAGAAGATCATTAGACCAACACAAACTGCCTTCCTCCCAGGAAGAAACATCATGGAGGGCGCAATAATTCTGCATGAGACGATTCATGAACTACATTCGAAAAAGCAAGATGGAATAATCTTTAAAATAGACTTTGAAAAGGCCTACGATAAAGTAAAATGGAACTTTTTACAACAAACCTTAGCAATGAAAGGTTTCTCTCATAAGTGGTGTTCTTGGGTGCAGCAATTTACACAGGGAGGAAATGTAAACATTAAATTGAACGACCAACTTGGTTCCTATTTCCAAACAAAAAAAGGACTAAGGCAAGGTGACCCCATGTCACCAATACTATTTAATATAGTGGCAGACATGTTGGCTATACTAATTGCGAGGGTCAAGGAAGTAGGCCAGGTAGAGGGGGTCATTCCTCATCTTGTTCAGGATGGATTGTCTATTCTACAGTATGCGGATGACACTGTGATCTTTATGGGTCATGATGTTGAGAAGGCGATCAACATGAAATTGATTCTAAGCACTTTTGAGCAACTTTCGGGGCTCAAAATTAATTTTCATAAAAGTGAAATATTTTTTTTTGGTAAAGCGAAGGAACATGAGGTTTTCTATTGCAATTGTTTGGGTGCGGGGTGGGTAAGTTCCCATTTCGTTACCTTGGTTTACCTATGCACAATAGAAAGCTATGTAATAAAGATTGGCAGTCAATAGAGAACAGAATTAAAAACAAGCTTAGCGGATGGAAAGGAAAGCTGCTTTCAGTAGGAGGTCGACTGGTCTTAATAAAATCAGTGCTCTCTAGCTTACCGATGTTTATGATGTCTTTCTTTGAACTCCCAAAAGGAGTTTTAGAAAAGATCGACTGCTTCAGATCAAGATTCTACTGGCAAAGCGACCACCATAAGCGAAAATATAGATTGGCCAAATGGAAAATTATGTGCCAACCAAAAACACAAGGTGGGTTAGGCATACATAATTTGGATTTACAAAACAAATGCCTGTTAAGTAAATGGCTCTTCAAATTGCTAAACGAGGATGGCTTGTGGCAAGAATTATTGAGAAATAAATATATAAAAGATAAAACTCTAGGGAGTTGTACCAAAAGGCCCACTGACTCTCACTTCTGGAAAGGACTGATGAATGTCAAAGATAGTTTTATGTCTTTTGGTTCATTCAGAGTAAAAGACAGGGCACAAACTCGTTTTTGGATGGACACCTGGTTGGGAAACCAACCATTAAAAGATAAATTCCCCTCGTTGTTCAACATTGTGAGAAAAAAGCAGGATCCTGTGGCAATGGTACTTGCATCAGTCCCGCTAAACATCTCCTTTCGCCGTAACTTAGTGGGTAGGAATTTAAGGGATTGGCATCGAATTGTTGCCTCTTTACAAAATATGAACTTACATGGGGAAAAGGATGTGTTTGTTTGGGGATTACATTCATCGGGTACCTTTTCTGTTAAATCCATGTATGCTGCACTAATTAACAATGGAGTCAGGGTGTCACAAGATTTATGGCAGATCAAAATCCCTTCAAGAATAAAAATATTCTTGTGGTATTTAAAAAGAGGTGTCATTTTAACTAAGGACAATCTTGCACGACGAAACTGGAATGGTGATAAGAAATGTTGCTTCTGCCACCATCCAGAAACTATTCAACACCTTTTTTTCCAATGCTACTATGCTAAATTCTTGTGGCGTGCTGTACACTTGTTGTTTGGGTTATCTCCCCCCATTAGTATAGACGATTTATTTGTAAATTGGTCTAAGTCGGGCGATACCACACAGAATTCATTGTTATTAACTGCAGCATCAGCTCTATGTTGGACAATCTGGTTAACAAGAAACGAAGTGGTTTTTGACAAATGTAGACCAAAAACTTTTTTGCAGGTGCTATTCAGGGGAACCCATTGGCTACGGCATTGGGCAGGACTGCAGCGGCGTGATGATCTATGGAAAAAGTTGACCCTAATTGGGCAGCATTTGGAGACATCAGCATTGCACTTCTTCAGCTCCAATGGATGGTTATCGACTAGGTTTATTGGTCTTCATTAGTCAGAACTTTACTTCCGCGTTGTTTTCCTTGTGTCTTTTTGTAAGTTTGAGAACCCAGTAGGTTATGTGCTGGTCGTTCGAACCAAACTTTGTAATAATTGGCCTGATTCTACCCTAGGGTGGATGAAGCCGGATATAATTTATCCATTATCTAAAAAAAAACTTATCTAGCCATTGCTTCATTCGCTTGCAAGTTGTTTGTTCTAGTCTTGGCTAAGGCTAACTGGACAGCCTTGCGTATCGTTGCATTGATCTCCTATCTTAATTAATAAGAGCGCATATACATACTACGTATATATTAGCAACTAGCTAGCACGAAGATATAGTGAATCTCAAGAGAGAATATTTTTTGCTCGTTATGATTTAGATCAGGAACGTCCTTGCACGTTTATGAGTTACGCATATGTCCTCTACTCCTCTTATACTCCATATCCATTAAAAAATAATACTTTTTTTCATCCCAAATTATAAGTCATTCTAACTTTTTTTTTGACAATCAAAGCATCTCAAATTTGATCAAACTTATATAATAAAATAATAACATTTTTAAGAGATAACTCTGCTTTTAAGAAAGCAAAAAATAATAACATTTATAATACCTAATAAGTATCATTAGATTCCTTATGAATTATATTTTCATAGTATACCTATTTGATATTATAAATCTTTGTAATTTTCTCTGTAATTTTGTTCGTTGACGAGAACCTCTTCACCGTCGGCATCGGCCTCTTCAACTCCTATTCAACTTCATGGCTATGAGTTCTACATCCTCGCCGAGGGGTTCGGCAACTTCGACGCCGCCAACGACACCACTGAATTCAACTTGGATGATCCGCCAATGAGGAACACGGTGGGCGTGCCAGTGAACGGGTGGGCGGTCATCCGGTTCGTGGCGGATAATCCAGGAGTGTGGCTGATGCAGTGCCACCTGCCACCTGGACGTGCACATCACCTGGGGCCTCGCCATGACGTTCCTGGTGGAGGATGGCGTTGGGGAGCTGCAGTCTCTAGAAGCACCGCCGCCTGACCTGACGGTCTGCTGAAAGACTGAAAGGCTCAAAGCATTAGTACTAGTCTTAATTTTGACCATTCATCAGCTTTATGAAGATTATTAATCATTTGGGATATTCACATTTTATTGGGGAGTAGCTATCTACAGTTTACTTCAAGCAATGCAGAAGCCATTGTTCAATCAAATAAAATAACTAGTCAATTGTATTCTTATAAATTCGTGCTTTCTCAACTGCTAAAGGGTTCAACACCGCGTGTGAATTGTCTGACTACTACGCGTGGAAACACTGTGCGTGTTTCGTCTTGTTGTACATGGACTAAGACTGCACATCAAAGTTGGGTACCCGTGCTGTCATCGTGTTGGACGAGTTAGGAAAGGCTTGAGTGCTTGACCAGTTGCGAGTCTCCTCCCCTGAGTAACATTGAAATGAGCCAAGAAAGCCTATGAAATACGCATGGATCATTGATCTGTTAGCTGGTTACTCGATAGATCTATCAATATTGTGCGGAAGCATCCCATCCTTTCTTCGTCTGGCTACCTCTAGCTGGACGGATATGGATCATCCCTGGTGCTTTCTGCACCTGCCACATCTCCTCCTCATACCCCTGCTTCTGATGCTGTCTGCTGCCTCTTGGACGACTGGCGCCTCTGGTGATCGTTACGGTGAGTTCATCTTCGATGGTTTCTTTGGTAACGACCTAACCATGGATGGTGAAGCCATAGTCTCTGATGGTCTTCTAAGGCTAACCAGCGGGCAGAACCGATCGGAAGGTCATGCTTTCTACACTTACCCTCTCGATTTCACGAGTGACATTGTCCTCAATGGTTCTTCTGTTCCATCCTTCTCCACAACATTTGTCTTCGCCATCCTCCCGCCGTTCAGTGACTCCATGGGAGGCCAAGGTCTTGCCTTTGTGCTTTCTTCCACCAAGGAGTTGTTTACTGCCTTGCCTAGCCAGTACCTCGGCCTCCTCAATGCCTGGAATAATGGTAACACGTCAAACCATCTTCTTGCAGTGGAACTCGATACCATGCAAAGCTTGGAGTTCGCAGACATCGACTCCAACCACATTGGGATTGATGTCAACAGCTTGCAATCCATGGCCTCCCATACTGCAGGCTACTATACCCCTGATGGTGAGTTCAATCCGTTGAGCCTCATCAGTACAAAACCGATGCAGGTGTGGGTGGACTATGACAGCAAGCACACCATCCTAAATGTCACCATAGCGCCTTACTATTCCATGTCTACCAAACCTAGCAGGCCATTGCTCTCGGTTCCATGCAACCTTTCCTCCATTTTGCCAACCACGGCCGTGTATGCTGGGTTTTCCTCAGCGAGTGGCTTAATTAACAGCAAGCATTACATCATTGGTTGGAGCTTCAAGCTCAACGGAGAAGCTCCAGCACTTGACTACTCTGCCTTGTCTCTCAAGACTATCCGAGCACTGGCGCAACAAATTGGTGTTCGCCGCCACCACGGCTACAAGACAATAATCTGCATAGTTCTCTTGCCAACTGTGGCAATTTCAATACTTGCTTCTGCTGTTATTGTTAAGGTCCATATGAAGCGGCGATTAAAAGCAAGAAAAATTGAACTAGACTGGGAGAAGGAGTATGGGCCTCCGTCCTTCACCTACAAAGATCTGTTTGCTGCCACCAATGGGTTCAAGGACCATATGCTCCTTGGTAAAGGAGGCTTTGGGAGTGTCTTCAAAGGGCTGCTTCCCCATTCCAAGCAGATAGTTGCTATTAAGCATGTGTCGCCAGAGTCAAAGCAAGGGATGAAGGAATTCATGGCAGAGATCATCATCCTTGGTCACCTCCGACACCGCAATCTTGTTCAACTGTTTGGGTATTGTCGGCACAAGCAAAAACTCATTTTGGTGTATGACTACATGCCCAATGGAAGCCTTGATTGCTACTTGCACACTCAACATCACAACACCACCAATCTATTCTGGGCTCAAAGGTTCCACATCATCAAAGGTATCGCATCTGGTCTCTTGTACCTCCATGAGGAGTGTGAGCAGGTTGTCATCCATCGAGACATCAAGTCCAGCAATGTCCTTCTCGACAACGAGATGAATGCGAGGCTGGGCGATTTCGGCCTCGCAAGGTCACATGATCATGGAGTTGATGCTCACACCACACGTGTGGCAGGTACTTGGGGCTATATTGCCCCTGAGCTGGCCCGACTTGGCAAGGCAACCAAAGCAACTGACGTGTTTGCCTTCGGCGTGCTGACAATGGAGGTTGCCTGTGGAAGACGACCAATCTGGGTGAACACAGACAATGGGGAGCCTCTCGCTCTAGCAGACTGGGTGCTTGCCGCATGGCAAGGTGGTTCCATTACGGATGCCGTTGATCCAAGACTAGATGATTATGTGGAGGAGGAGACAGAGCTAGTCCTGAAGCTTGGCTTGCTCTGTTCGCACCCCTCACCAAATGCGAGGCCTTGCATGCGCCTCGTCATGCAGTACCTGCAAAGGGATGCACATATCCCATCAGACTTGGAACCCAATAATTTGCTGAACATTGGTTTGGTTCAGGATGAAATGCATGATCAGCATGCCATGTCATGTCCAGCGACTGTTATAACCGATCTTTCAAAAGGGAGGTGACACTGCTGTGCTACTTGGTGATATTATCTACAATGTGCTCTTGCTTAGTGTTGGTACTGCACCACAGCTTATGTGTGGTGCTGCTCTTTAGTGGAGTTTCAATGAATTTGGAGCATGTACCAAATCCCATGATGTTGTTGACTTAATATGAACAAGTTATTCAGCTAGCATTGAGGAGATCAATATATACTAAATATAATATTAATGGCTATTTGCTATGTGCAGCACAAGAAGCTACAGACTATTGTGAACGTGTACGTTTTGCCTTACAGAATGCTGTAAAATTTTGGTTGAATTTCTGATGAGTCTGATGACCAGTCAGGTCATCTAAGAACCTCCATCTGTTAGCAGACTAGTTTATATTTGATTTAGCAAATTACTTTTTATGCTGTTAAGATGTGATCATATTTGAAGCAGGCTCAAAAAGAATTTATAGTAGGAAAGATTTCAATATTTTATTTTTCGGATCATAACATATGCTACTAATATCAGCCACTCTGCTAGATGGGTCCAAGCATTATCATAGCATTTGCAGTAATATGTATTTGGCATTTGTTTACCTTATGCAAACTAACTAGGGTATTTACATACCAATTCACATCTACTACCAGAGTACAGTTGTGTGCACATTTTATTCACCAAGAAACAATGTCAAATTAGTATTTAGATATACTGATATAAAGAGTTACTTTCAGCTCTACTGCATAACTGCATACCAGTGTCACCTGCAACTGCAGTCTACAGTACACTGCTGAGAAAATGGTTCTCTACCACTTACCTTACCAACCCACCCTTGTAAGTTGGAACAAAATGTGTTTTATTGGCACAGTAAGGCACATTTTGCTGGAGGCCTAAAAAAAGTCCTAGAAATGATTTCAGTGGAACAAAGGCGGTGACCATTATAAATATTATGAGTTCAGGACAACAATAGCAAATTATGGCAAATCAAGCTAAGCTAAGCATAAATGCAGCTACGTACATGCATACCATTTCTGACAAAAAAGTGGCCGGCCTACAACCTAGCAATTTCAACTGCTGCACATAGCTAATAAAACCAGTTTCCTACCACTTACCTACCCCATCATACAGAGTACAAAATATAGCAGCAAGTATATCCTACTGATCAAAGCACATCTAAACAAGGGAGTGGACATACATCAATGGTAGTTTGTACATATCCAACTGATCAAGCCACAAATTTCAGGCAGCGTGTATCATTGTGTATGACTTGACAATGGCAAGAACAGAACCGTGTTCCACACCTCACGCATGTGTAGTTTGCAGAACTACCGCAGACTGAGCAGTACTGCCGTCGAGATGAAGTGCTCGGTGGACCCACAGCAGCCCTCAAATATGTCGGAACATGTGATAGGGATTCAAGATTTGCCTGTCACAGTTCCAGAGTGAAAATCTTCTAAGTACCCTCCTTAGAAAATATACATGATGAGAAACAAACTTATAGCACAAGGTTACTTACTTCTTGTAAGACATCCATGAATGATCTTGCCGCCCTCTTCTGCAAAGCTTTCCCTTGCCTTGTCTTGCGTTTCATAATCTTGGACTGCTTCTTTTGCATGAGGACTGTAGAAATGAAATTCAAAAACAAAAAATGGCTTACATCATCAAACTTTAATTAGTTCAGTGGGTAGAGCATTTGAGTTGAATGTGCATCCACAAATCCACAACCCAAAAGGCCTATATAAGTATAGAACACAAATGCAACATTTACAGAAACTGTGAACACCGGAATCTTTACAGTTGACAAGTTACAGCCTTGTATAATGTGGAGTTCAAATATATCTATAAAAATAAATTACTGACTTTAGGGGGCATTCCAGATGCTAACAACACAAGGTTGACAAGCTGTGCCAAAGGATGCTAGATCAGTTGGTCTAGCACTCCGGCGGCACCCCTCAGGTCCGGGGTTCGACTCCCAGTGGGAGCGAATTTCGGCTGAGGGTAAAAAACCTCCCTCGCTGGTCCCGTGTGCCAAAGCACTAGTGTGACGGCCCGTTTCCGGCCTGCGGCGACGGTCTGCGGACCGGCCCAGGTGACGGGGCCCACGGTCTCCCGTCCTAGTGTCAGGGCGGGGCCAGGGTTCGGGGGGTTTCTCGGTCCGGGCTACTGAGAAGCTTCTTCTTAAGTGGAATGCCGTGGGGGAGGTCTTTCCCCTACCGGGCCGAGTTTTTAAGGTTGACAAGCTGTAGGCTGTAGCATGCGGACCTCAAAGGTGTCCAAACGACTGGCTTTAGGGGCAATTCTAGACGCTAATAGCAGTCACCTTAGAAATATTTTGTGGGTTTGTCCATGCCAGATGTGTTGAAGCAAAAGTATGTTTCAAATATTTCTTTTGAAGGATAGTTTTAATTCTTATTCATCGATGCAAGGATAAGAAACACAGAATGCTGTTTTTTCCCTCTGCAAAATTGATACTAGAAGTGATATCAGAGTCATACACAAGAAATCTGTGTTTCAGTACTTGTCATTTGCAAAGAGTTAACATTTTGTCATCGAGCTTGTACATACTGTATTTACCTTATCCTTTTTTCACATCACGGCATTACTATTACTACGAAGCTAAATGAGAAAGGAACCAACCAGGGTCTTCCTCGTCCGTGAATCCTTACTCATCATCATTAAGATCTACCACCTCAGCCCCAGCATTATCACTCTCAAGAGCTTCAAGGTGAGCTAAAGCAGCCTGGCATTGCAGATATGGAGGTATTCATAAATGGGGAATAATTTCATGAACGAGAGGGAAATGGTTTGGAATAAATAGGAGGAAAGAAGGGAAAGCAGGAGTCGAATCCCCCGTTAGGCCGTTGTTACCTGGGCGCGGTTGTCAGAGCTGGCGAGCGCGGACGCCATGCGTGTGGCCATGCGGCGCGTGCGGGCGCTGGTCCGGCGGAACGGACCGACGTTCTCCTCCTCTCCATCCATCTCCGGTCGTCAACAGAGGCAGGCAGTGGCGGGCGGCCCTTACGATGGATGAGGAGCGTGGGATTAAGGAGCGGCGCCGGTGCCGGCAGCGGCAGTCGACCAAGTGCGGCGGCCGGCCGGTGGGGAGAGCTGGGGGAATGGAATGGGAATGGCTATTCCGTGGGCTCTCTGGGCTTCTCATGTGTGTACTGGACTCCACTCCTGTATATTGGGCCAGGCCGTCAGAGAATTCCAAGGTACAGATCTTTTGGAATAGAGAAAAAAAAGTCTGTTTAACCGTGTTCAACAATTGAAAAAGTCCTTTTAACTTCGGTTTATCTCCCTCATCTATAAAACAGATTTTCTTTAACATTATCAACTTTTAAAACCATTTCTATTTTTCATCCTAAGTGGTTTTGATGGTGGGCGGGTAAATCGAACTATCTTGAAAGTTCATGGAGATAAATTAGACTACAAATATTAAAAAAGTATTAAAAATCATTAAATATTTTTTCAAAAAATTATCCGAGTATCTTACATGGAAAAATAATGCAACAAAAATCCTAAAATCCTCTTTAATATTAGAAAATTCATTGATTTTTTGTTTTAGATAGGAAATTCATGAAACTAGTTTTTTTTTTCTGAAATCATGCTCTATCTTATGGTGTCTAACTTGAAATTGTTTAAATCTTTATCGACTTAATTGATGCTTATTTGCTATTATAAGCTTCGTTATGTATTATAATTAGTTGATGTTGATCATCTAGACTACGTAGAAGCGACGGTGAAGCATTAAGGACCGTTGGGGGCGTTGGTCCCCTATCCTCAATATTTTTGTGAAGTTGTTATGTTTGCCTATATGGCTGCATACACCTGCCCAAAGAAACCAACAATGCTGTTGTTTTCCTTGACCTTACTGCAAAATGGAGTTCCCAACGGCACTCCAAAAGGCCCGTACCTACGTAAATTGGACACTAGCTAGGTAAACTGGACACTAGCCGAAGTGATGTTACAGTGCTGGGTATTGAAAAGAATGGCCCAACTGTTCCAGACACTTCCCTGAGAAATTCTGAAGCCCCAAGGCGAATCTGCAAGAGAAATGGGGAAATTAATCTGCATGTATCACCTGCTACGAAACTGTATAATGATCGGCAGAGATCACCTGCTTGCTGTATTTGTAGGACTACAGAAATTAAAATAAGAACAAAAAGCATGCATCATGATTGTTTTGCAGACTAATAAACTAACTCACCGTTTAAGCACTGCCACCAGTGCCGCCCCAGAATTGAGTTGTGTGCTGCCTCCCATTTCCATCACGGTAAGAAAACAAAATTGCATCGACAATCGTACCACTACAGATCGTCGCACTTTCCAAATGACAGGGAGTAACCCCATCGTTTCCACCCCAAGGGCCCATCTTGTGTGCCAAAATCTGCATGAAAGATCCAAGTTGAACCAAAACCATATGAAATGATAGTGTGTAATAGTGATGTTTGGTAAGACATCTTACTAATATAACACCCTCACCCCACTCCTCCACCCCGCCCACCCCCCCCCCCACCCCCGAAGACTATGTATGAACACCTGACATCCCTACCAACACCAAGTACCAAGTGCCCAAGTCATAATCACACCCCTATGTTGCGCTGTAAGTAAATAAAACTACCTCTTCTATTTCATTCATTTCATCATGGACACTTATTATCTCATCATCCCCTATCAAGTCATTGTAAAAATGCCTGATCACATCAAGCTTGGGATGGTTGGGATTCAAGAATGCTGCCCTCTGAATATCAGCAATAGCATGCTCCACCTCATCAACACTGGAACCCCAACAATCCATTCTTATGGTGGCATGCTTAAGTGAAGAGAGGTTTTCCAAGCCGATATCAAAATCCTTACTCTCTTGAACTCTAAAGGCAAGCTCAAGGTTCTCGAGCCTTGGCATAGCTTGCTTTGAAAATATTATCCTCATTGCATTGCTGACAAACGAAAGCCTAACTAGACACTGGAACTCTCCACGGTCAACACCAACAACCAATCTTTCTGTTTCATCATTTAGCACCATAAGACAGAGATCAAGCAGACACACTATGGCCCCAAGATTTTTTAAATCCTCCAGGGCTAATGTGTTGAGCTTCATGTCTAATGTGCAGATGCATAAAGAGTGAGGAACTGATCCACCTTGGCAATCTCGACAATTGTCCACCTAAAGTTAACAATTCATGGAGTTTTCCCAGCTTGCACAAAGAATCTAGTAAAGATTTCTCGTAATTCATTTGTCTTGTAGCACTCAGTGAAATGTGGAGAATCCTTAGTTCAGTCAAATTTCCTAGCTCTTTTATGAACTTTGGGGATATGCTGACACCAATATATGTCAGGGCTTGCAGAGATTTCATGCCCCCAAACCCAACTGGTAGCATCACTGATCTATCAATATGTAGGCTCACTAGTTTTTTTTAACTGAACAACTGCTGACGGAAGTACACTTATACTAGTGTTCCTTAAGTCCAGTTTCTGCAAACAACCAAGTTTCCCAATTTGTTTTGGAAGGTTTGCAATATTTGTATCCTTCAATACCAGGCACCTCAAATGAAATAAATTCACAAGACCATCAATTTGATTACAATCTAAGTCATGGCAGCCTTCAAAATCCAGTACACGCAGAAGATGGAAGCTCGAAAGAGGTGGCAACAAGTTGGTAGCCCCAGGGAAGACGATAAGTGACCTCAAATGACACAAGTTCATTGTTTTCAGTGTGGCAAGCCCATCTGTCGTGCTTTGGAAGGATAAACGGTGAATTTTGTTTGGCATATATGTGGATTGCTGACCGTGTAATGCAGTGACAAAATTTTCATCATATGACAAAGATGTGATGAGATCAAGTATTATATCATGTGCATGGCAATCTAGCACCCTGCCATGACAGTCAACATATTCTGGTTCTATCAGGCTTCTGTTAATGAGTTCACTGAAATAATTTTCTCCATGTTCATATGAAGTAACCACATTTTCTCCATGTTCTTCAGTCAACCATGAATTTGTCGATGCTGTCTTCGATGTCATATGACAGTTCCACCAGGATGTGTACGACTGCTCGCCGTTACCGCCCTTGGAGCATGTAAAACTTCCCACTTCCACTTAACGAAGCACGTGCCAATGCGGGGAAAAAAATGCCATATAACAGTTCTCTCACTTCCCTTGCCCATATCATAATCTGCTTGTCTGTTATTGGAGCCTCTGAATCCCTTTCTAGGACAGGTTGCATGCTCTCCAGCTCGGCTTTGAGGAACGTGATATCGTTCCTCAGGTTTTTCTGCAGGTTGTATTGGCTGGTCAGAAGCACGGCAAGCTTAGGGAGTAGGGTGCTCAACGCACTGTCACAATCTCCATTGATTTGCCTAGCTAGCGCGGTGTATATATATCCTTGTCACAGAACAGCAAGCACCGAGCAATCATGAATTAATATCTATGTGAGATATATATGCCAAGCGAAGCATCCTGTAGAAAGATTGGTGGGGAACTTATTCTTATTCAACAACTGAATAATTCATTATCAAGAAAGGAAATCAACTGAATAATCCATACTAGTAACATATAGAGCACATGTTGGGGCCGGGGTGTCCCAGCAGTATGCATACCTGGATTAGAGCCTTTTTAGCATCGGTATGAAGTCATCTAAACGGGAATCATGGGACCATCAGTAACTGAGGCTTGTCTACTGCAGCTTCACTTTGATTGGAATGGAGAAACATGTCATTCCATCCATTTCATTTCGAAATCCCTCTTTGTGCACTATATATTCATTCAAAGACCCAGACGAAATACACATGAGTAAACTGAATACAAAGCTGCGGAGAAGGAATTTCCCGAGCAAAACATGAGAAATTAAACCATAACCACGCCAACTTACGACTGCTCTTGGCTTTGCGTCGCTAGTGAGTACTGAGTGCCAGGAACCTGCTTGGGCAGCAGAAAACTTGGTTTCCCACGTTTTTGTGTGCTTGTGACGCTGAACGCCTGCACAACGCCGGCTGAAATCTGCTGCCTTGTTGCTTGATTCGGTTCAAGGCTACCGCCGCCGCCCAGCTGCGCTTCCACGATGGAGAGGACTGAGGACGACGGGGCGAACGAAGCAATAATGTCAACTCTGGACGGGGTCCAGAGGAGCTGACGAAATGAAATACGTATATAGGCCCTGTTTAGTTCCACGAAAAAAACACTATGCGAAAAAAGATTCCCCATCACATCAAACTTGTGATACATGCATGAAGTACTAAATGTAGATGAAATAAAAAAACTAATTGTACAGTTTGGTTGTACTTGACGAGACGAACGTTTTGAACCTAATTAGTCAACAGTTGGACACTATTTGCCAAATAAAGCCAAAACGTACTACAGTACTTTTTTTACACCTTTTTTACCATCTAAACACACCCATACTGAGGGTGTGTTCGCCGGGTGAAAAGTGGGCGAAAAGATACTGTAGCACTTTTCGTCGTTATTTGATAAAATTTGTTCAATTATAGATTAACTAGGCTCAAAAGATTCATCTCGATATTTATTGATAAACTATATAATTAATTATTTTTTATCTATATTTAATGCTCTATGCATACATCTAAAGATTCGATGTGATAGGTGGAAGAGGAAATATTTTAGGTTTGCATGAAAAGTGAACACACCGAAGATTCCAGCCGAAGATTCCAGGTTGTGTTCTGTGCTGGCGCACGCTGGAGAAGTGGAGAGTCGAGTCTCCTGGTTAGCAGGATCCCGACGCAGCTGCAGCCCACTCCGATCCCTGCCTTTGGGGTTCAACATCAACAGGCCCACATATTAGTGCCAGACGGCATGCGAATCACAAGTTTCTGGACGTGACATCGCGTTGCGTCGCTCGCATCCCCGCCACGCGTCAGCACGCCAAGGCATCTGCGAGGCCGTGAAACGCTCTCGTGAGAGGAATCCAGAGTAGTTTTTAAGGAACCTGATGATAAGAACAAAAAATATAATACAAATAGTATTATTAGCTAGGTAATTATATAATTAAGCACCTGATTTAGGGGGTGTATCATGTGCGGCAGGCCCCCCCCCACCCCCCCTCCACCGAACCTGATGATAAGAACAAAAAATATAATACAAATAGTATTATTAGCTAGGTAATTATATAATTAAGCACCTGATTTAGGGGGTGTATCATGTGCGGCAGCCCCCCCCCTCCACCACTGTGTCAGCTGGCATCCCCAGTTGTATACATTGATATGGTTTTCTTAAAAACAGAGTAAATCTCCTTTCAAACAAAAAGGGAGCGAATGAGCGAGCTAGGCATCACCAGCTAGGCTTTATTATGGGTCTTTTTCGTCTTGTTGATCGAGAATTCCGGAGGGCGCCACGGCACCACGACGCCATCTCATCTTCAAGTCATGTCGATCATTCCTGCTGGGCTGCTCCTGCTGACCGGATGATCGCGGGCGCAGCCCTCATCCGCACGGTAAGGCATGACTAATCTAATTATAATAGTTTGCTGAACATTGGTTACGTTCAGGATGAAATGCACGATCAGCATGTCATGTCATGTCATGTCCAGCAACTGTTATAACCGATCTTTCAAAAGGGAGGTGACACTGCTGTGCCAGTGGGTGATAATCAACTACAATGTGCTCTTACTTGTGTTGGTACTGCACAACTGCTTATGTGATGTGCTGCTCTTTGGTGGAGGCCTTGTTTAGTTCCCAAATTCTTCTCCCAAATTCCACTATGCAAAAAGAAGATTCCCATCACATCAAAATGGCGGTACATGCATGGAGTACTAAATATAGATGAAATTAAAAACTAATTGTACAGTTTTGTTATACTTTGCGAGACGAATATTTTGAGCCTAATTAGTCAAAGTTTGGACATTTTTTACCAAATACAAACGAATTGCTACAGTGCGCATTTAATGCGCACTGTAGTAATTCGGGAGACCGGATTTGGAAACTGAACACGGCCGGAGTTGCAATTTGGAGCATGTAGCAAATCCCAAGATGTCGTTGACTTACTATGAAAATATTTCATTTGAGATTATTCAGCTACAATATAATATTAATGGTACTAAGCTACGTGCAGCAGAAGAAGGCTACAGAATATTGTAGACGTGTATGTTTTCCTGTCAAAATGTTATAAATTTTGGTTGAATTTGATGCTTGCTCCATTTTTTAGCAATCTAGTTGTACATACTTGATTTAGCAAGTTACCTTTTGATTCTATTAAGATGTGCCCATGTTTGAAGTAGAATAAAAAAGAAATATAGTAGGAAAAAATCAATATCATATTTATTCGGATATCTAACACTTTGCTACATGCGTCCAAACATTAGCATAGCATTTGCAGTAATGTCTTTTGTGTTTCTCTACCTTATGCTAATTAATTGGGGGTAATTACACACCAATTCACATCTACTATTGCAAGAAACCATTTCTCTACCTTTTGCAACAGAGTACAGTTCCCCACATTTGATTCACCAAGAAACAATGTCAAATTACAATTCAGATATACTGAAACAAATCGCTACTTTCAGCTCTACTGCATAACTGCAGCTACTCGCATATCATTTCTGGAAAAACAAAATGGTCGACTTACAAGAGATCTACCAGGCACCCGCAGCTACAGTGCAGTGCCAAGAAAATGGTCTTCTATCACTTACCTTACCTACCCATTCCTACAGAGTACAACATACACAACAAGCATATCCTTGTAACAAAAGGCACTTTATTGGCACAGTGAGCACGCTCGCTGGAGGCATAAAAATCTGGGAAATGATTTTCAAGAGTGAAACTAAGGCGGTGGTGATTATAAATATTATGAGTTGAGGACAACAATAGAGAATTATGGAAAATCAGGATAAGCTAACCATAAACACAGCTACATACTCACATAACATTTTCTCATGATATAGTGGCTGGCCTACAACTACAACCTAGCAATTTCAACCGCTGCACATAGCAAACAAAACCAGTTTGCTACCTCTTACCTACCCCATCATACAGAGTACAAAACATACACAGCAAGCATATGCATATCCTACTGATCAAACCACAGATGTGAAATCATTAGGGAGCGGACATACATCAAATGTAGCTTGTATATCCAGTTGGTCAAGCCACAAATTTCAGGCAGCGTGTATCATTGTGTACGACTTGACAGCGGCAAGAACAGAACCGTGTTCCACACCTCACGCATGTGTAGTTTGCAGAACTACCACATACTGAGCAGTAGTGCCGTCGAGATGAAGTGCTCGGTGGACCCACAGCAGCCCTCAAATATGTTGGGACATGAGGAGGTAGGGATTCCAGATTTGCCTGTCACAGTTCCAGAGTGAAAATCTTTTAATACCTTCCTTAGAAAATAAATATGCAAGAAAGAAACTGATAACACAAGGTTAATTACTTCTTGTAAGACATCCATAAATGATCTTGCCACCCTTTTCTCCAAAGCTTTCCCTTGCCTTGTCTTGCGTTTCATAATCTTGGACTGCTTCTTCTGCATCATAACTGTAGAAAAGAAATCAGAAAAACAAAAGATGACTAAACATTGAAACTTCTATTATCCCTGGGTAGAGCATTTGAATTGAATGCATCTCCACTGATCTACAACCCAAAACGATATAATGTATGTAAATGCAGCATTTTCAGAAACGGTGAACCCATGAACCTTTACAGATGAGAAGCTAGATCACATGAAGCTAAATGAAGCTAAAATATATCTAAATAGCTAACTCCAGGGGCATTCTATAGACTTACAACACAGTCACCTTATGAATAATTTCTGGTGTTCATACCAGAATTTTTAGAAATGAACAAATATTTTAAATAGTCTTTCAAGGACAATTTAATCTTATTTATCAATTCCTTTTGCAAGGAAAAGAATGAAGAATGTTGTTTATTCTGCAAAATTGATACTACAAGCAACAAAAAGAAATAACATACATAACCATCCTGTGTTTGAGTATTTGCCATTTGCAAAGATTGATTTGTTCAAAAGTAAATTCTCATCGAGTCTCTGCATACTGTATCAACATTATCCTTTTGGCATTGGTATGAAGACAAATGAGAAAGAAACTGACCCAGGTCTTCCTCATCTGTGGATCCATACTCATCATCATTAAGATCTACCACCTCAACCCCTGCATTATCACTCTCAAGAGCTTCAAGGCGAGCTAATGCAGCCTGCATGGAATTACAGAAATGGATATGCTCACAACAGGGAAACAAAACATAAAGGGCATTATTTCAGGCACAGTGACAGATCAGTAACTACAAGAACGAAAGTGATGTCAATATGAATCGAATCTGAGCTAAGACCTTGAGTTTTTCATAAATCATAACTTATCAGTCAGAGATGAACTACAGAATGACAGGATGAGAATGCCAGGGAAAGAGGATCTGGAAGCAGACATACATCGTGACGATGGAAATGCTGAGCTATGGGCACATATTCTGTTTTGATTAGAAACCAGAGCGTTTGTTTAAAATTACAAAATGTGCAAGTTTGGATGAAAATCAACAAGGCAAGGCTCCTACCTAGACAGTGGATTTTCCAAAATAACAGAGGAAGACACATAGTTCAAAAGTTAAGATAAAGCTCTAATAATAAGCAGTGTAAATTCAGGATAGAACTCTTTGGCTTAAGAGTCTTCTTAGAGCATATATTACCTAAACTTCTTGTCCATAAACCAATCATTTGCTCTCAAAAAAAAGGGAAACTATAATAAAGCCAATCCCTTAAGATGGTTCTGTAATATATCCCCTAAACATAAATTGGAGCAATTTCATTTTCAACTTCAACGCTGTCATATACCTGGCCCGGAGGCCCCCAAACCAAACTGGGTTACCAGACTGGAGGCGATGGTGATACCAAACAAACCAAGGCTGCTGCCGACGATCTGAAGAATATCGATCAAACAACAAAAGCGTAAATCCCGCTCCTTCGTAGGTCGTGTCCTCGATCTTCTTCCTCCTCCAGATTCGCATGCATCCATGATTCGTCTCCCTTCTAGAACCTACTGGAACCCTTCTCTACCTCTGCTATTGCTGAAAAATCACTCTTCCTCTCAATTGTATTATGAAAATCGCATCACTGTATATCGGAAGGAAGGGGGGAGACGCAGGAGTAGTCAATCTCCTCCAAGGTTTGGTGAAGCGGTTAATGGAGGTGAGAATGCATCCCGTCGTTACCTGGGCGCGGTTGTCAGAGCTGGCGAGCGCTGATGCCATGCGCGTGGCCATCCGGCGCGTGCGGGCGCTCGTCCGGCGGAACGGCCCGATGTTCTCCTCATCCCCGTCCATCTCCGGTCGCCAGCGGCCGCAGGCAGCGGCGGGCGGGCCTTGCGCTTGTTGAGCCGACAAGCGTGGAGCGGTTGAGGCGCAGGCGCGTGGGATTGAGCGGGCGGCGGCGACGGTGACTGGTGGGCGAGTGCGTGATGATTGCTATTGGGCTGCTACTCCGGTGTCCGCCCTTCTTTCTTGTCTTATCATGGGCTTGTACTGGGCTTTTAGATGTTTCCGCTCCTGGGCCAGGCCATCTCATAGTTTGAGTCCACAAAGACCAGAACCTTCTCTCTCTCAAAGACAAAACACTCAAAAACAAAAGTAGGTATATGTACTTGTATATACATTCTAACATTCCAGGGGCAGGATGTTGCGAAAATGAACATTCAGCCTAGTCCTCTCTTTGGATCGCTGAAATGGTACAGATATTTTACAGGAATCACTTCATTTTTCACATGAAAAATGCAGGAAAAAAAATCAAATCCTACGTTCCAGTTCCAAAGGTGGCCAGTTCTACGAGGGGTCTCCCCCTGTCCATTGCATTAAGCCATTAACGAAGGATTGCAGCAGCCAGATTCGGTGCCACTGGTCCAAAATAAAGAAAGAAAGAAAGAAAGAAAGAAAAAAGAACAGCTACTGGTCCAAAAGAAAGAAAGAAAGTGAAGGACCGGAAATGGCGACCAGAGGGGGGGTGAATGGGAGCCTCAAATTTTTGTTGAAATATTTTCGGCCGCTGTCCCAAATTCACCACCAAAAACAGACCATGACAATTGTTCCCAAATCTATAATACCCAAACCAACTGGTGACGAGAGTACCTAGATAGCTTCTATGAAACGATAGAAGATCAACGCAAAAGACGGAACACAATTTAGATCTCAAACGAGCAAATCACGGATGAACAAATGGCCGGCCCGAAATTTCACCTGGATATCAGGTAGCAGCACTGCACCAAAAATCTCTCTTGTCCATGAAAGAGATTCGCTAAAAGAGCAAGCAATCAAAAGGCTCTGTAGCTTGAAAGTGACTACTCAGGAATTTGGAAAAATAAATTACGAGCAAGCAAAGCTCTTGCTTCTGAACATGCTGCCCCTCCACTGTCTGCTGCAAGTGTTTGTCCAGCGACGCAGAAATGGAGAAACAAAAAGGCACGAACAGGCAGGCAATTAACACTGGACAGGAGCTCCCTGAAACTGTCGATCTGTAACAAAATATCACAAAACCTGCTGCTGCCCTGCTGAGCAAGAACCGTCGCAAGATCGTCCAGGTGCCATGACCGAACCTGCTAGTTGCTGCACAGACACAGAAAGAAAGAAGATAGAGACCGGCAGACATGAATGGAACAGAGGCAACTGGCTCGGGACTGCACGAGCTTGGTGCTGGGCACAGCACACAACGAACTGGTCGGGCTTGACAAGCAGCCGTGCCGCTCCGGTGAGCACGCCGGCGCCTAAGCGCTTGGCACTGATAGCACTGCTGCTGGGCTGCTGGAACCCACGCACCCTGACTCTGCTGACAAATAGCGAAGCTGGCAAAGAAGAACGACCTGAGAAAAAAAACAGAAGGGTTGCGGCCAAAGATTCAAAGAAAAACGAACTAAATCAACATGGATTGCAACCAAACTTTGCACAGGCCATCACAAGAGGGTTAGTGAGCATACCCCAAGAGATCATCGCCCAATTTCTACTCTAGCCATGGGAAATTTCAGATCGAGCCAAAAACATAAAAGGAAACCCCAAAAGGAAATCTGCTTCAAACTTGATGCATGAGTGGAATTGATGAAAATCACTTGGTGATCTAGTTCGTCACTCTTCAAAGCATCAACTGAACCAAGCAATCGTGAGAGAAAGACTCAAACCAGCAAGAAATCAGAGGAACAGGGGGCGCATGAACAGTAACTCGCAAGACCACAAAAAAAACTACGAAAAACACTGAGACAGAAACTAAATCCCGGAGGACAACTGGAGGATTCGGGCCTCCATTCCCTCTCTAAATCTTAACACAATACACCACGAAAATCTCAGAGTATTTTAACCTCTCTCATGAACATGAAGGAGCTAACCCTAGAGAGAGAAGGGGGAATGAGAGTGGAAGAGAGGAGAGGTGGCAAGGGGCTACCATCCTCTATTTAACTGGGCTATTTTACATTCTCCTAAATGTCCCTGGATACATAAGAGCTAAACCAATAAGCCCAAGGACGTAGAGGTCCAACCCGGTCTTCATGTTGATCCGACGGTCACCGCGCCTCCTCACCGGTAGCTTCGCCTCGACGCGAACTCCCCGATGCCGCCACGTGCCGTCCGTTCCTCCTCGGAACCTCCGCCCGGGTTTTGAGGCCCAAACCCGTAAACCCGCCTCCGATGGTTTTGAGGCCCAAACCATCAAACCGCTCCGCGAGTAGCGTACTCCATACGCATCCCCCGCCATCCGACGCGTGTCACCTCCACGGTCAACACGGTCACTCCCATGTCTTCTCGCGCTTGTCGATGTCCCAAGTGTCAGCCACCGCGGCTAGCCACCCGGCCTCCGGGTCCCTCGGTCCAAGCCTCACGTCCGTCCTTCACCCCTCCGGTCCATCGGCACGGCACGTCCTCCTTGACCTTCACCTCGCCGCCGGCTACCGCCTCCGTGCTCCACACATGCACAACACAAGCCAAAAGACATGTCGCACACAAGGCTTTCGCCAAGGTAGGGTTAGTCACCACTCAACCTACTTCGTGGATCACATTGACAATCACTCATCATAAAACGAACACACAAGGGTACTTGTCAACCTTGTGTTCGCAATCTCCCCCTTATGAGTGCATTGTCAACACCAATACACGAACAGCTTGAGCAAAAGAAAAAGAAGAAGAAGAGAAAATAAAGAGCTCAATCAAATGACCAAAAGCCAAAGAAAAGCCGAAACAAGTCATTTGAAATGAGCAAAAATTTGGTCCCCAAAGACATGGGCAACGGCTCGACGCAACCAAGTAAAACAAAGCTAGCCCTCAAGAAGAGGCAACGGGCTCAACACCACTAGCAAAGATCGAAAAGCCGAAAAACTGCTAGACCCTCCAGAAGAGGCAAAGGCTCAACACATCTAGCAAAAGCAACTCAAATGCAACTCCCCCTGAACAAATACAATATTTCTCAAATGAATGCACAAAATAGAGACTTCTCCCCCTTGTTGACATGGTGAGTGTGACATATCTCTCCCCCTTGTTGACACATGCACTTATCAAGCTAGAGCCCAAGAATTACAACTCCCCCTCAAACATGCTATGAATGCAGAAATGCACAAATGCAGAAGCTTCAAGATTATAGCAAGTAGATTGAAAGAATGCTCTAGCTGATGCTGTCATGTATACATAGCAACAAGTACAAGTGCTAGCAAATGCTCAAAATGACCAAATGAGATGAAATATGACATTTTAGCAAGTTTGATCAAGTTGAGCAATTTAAAAGAGGGTTCACCACCAAATGAGCACATAGCAAATATAGACAGGAGATCAACCTTGTGCTACACATGTATGCAAAGTGAACTACCCCAAACAAAGTTCACACATCATGTCATGAGACAAACTTGTGATTTGATCAAATTTTCAATCAATTGAATTTTATCAGAGTTATGCAGCTTATCACCAAAGTTTGTCAAACAAATGTGTGCGGGAGGTTATCGATGCCATCAAAACCTAACTTATCGACCATGTCAAGCCTATGCCAAAAGCAATCAGAAGCTTAAGACAGTGATCTCGGTATCCATTACAGAGCTCAAGTTCACCCTTAAGTGCAATAAGGAGCTATCTCGATACTCTGACATGGGACAACAAAGACCCATCCCGATCTTTTCATACCTTGTTTTTTAAGTTTTAGCACAAATTTAAGTTTCTCAAGCAAGTGTGTAACTCAAGGTATGAGCCGTAGCAACTAAGCATATATATGAAGCAAAAGGGTTCTCAACACATCTATACATGCTAGTTGCCACAAAGTAGTGGTGAACATGTTCCAAGTTTCATCAAGTGTTATTCAAGTTCACAATTGAAAAAGGCATTTTTAGCTCATATCAAGAGATCAAGTGAGCCTAAGCAAAGCACATCATGTATATCCATAACATCCCCAACAAGAGCATAGTGTCAGTCTAGCTACTATAAAGATGAAGCTCAAGATGCAATATGATACATGATGATATGATATGCAAATATGATACAAAAGCAAAAGCAAAAGCAAAAGCTAAAGAAAAAAGAAAACCACAAACTAATGTACAAGAACCAAAACTTCCCAAGCTAAAAAGGGAAGCAAACTCCAAGCTCTCCTCGCAAGCGAGCAAACTGGGTTTGATCAAGGGGTTTAGTGAAGATGTCTGCGAGCTGGTTGTGGGTGTCAACATGAATAAGATCAATGTCCCCTTTCTCATTGTGGTCTCGCAAGAAGTGAAAACGGACCTCTATGTGCTTGGTTTTGGAGTGGAGAACAGGGTTTTTGGCTACACATATGGCACTGGTGCTATCACAGAACAAAGGCACTCGCCTAAACTCTAAACCATAGTCTTGCAAAGTAGCAACCATCCAAAGCAACTGGGAATAGCAAGCAGCAGCAGCAACATACTCAGCTTCTGTGGTGGATTGGGCTACAGTGGACTGCTTGCGAGAAGACCAAGACACAAGTGAAGACCCAAGAAACTGACAAGTCCCAGAAGTGGACTTCCTCTCAGTACGACAGCCAGCATAATCCGCATCAGAGTAACCGCAAAGAGAAAGAGAGGAGGAAGCCGAAAACCAAAGACCAAATTCGGGTGTGAAACGAAGGTACCTCATGATCCGCTTGACGGCTTGACGATGCGATGTGCGCGGTGAAGACTGAAAGCGCGCGCACAAGCAGACCGCGAACTGGATGTCCGGTCTCGTTGCCGTCAGGTACAGCAACGATCCGATCATGCTTCGGTAGTCCTTCTGGTCCACAGCTTCTCCTTCCTTGTCCTCGTCCAGGGCCGTCGTAGTCGACATGGGCGTCGAAAGAGGCTTGGCCTCGCCCATGTCAAACTTCCTCAGGAGATCCTTGGTGTACTTGCCTTGGTGCACGAATGTTCCTTCACGTGTTTGCTTGATTTGCAGCCCGAGGAAGAATGTCAACTCGCCCATCATGCTCATCTCGAATTCCCTGCTCATAGTCTCAGAAAACTTTGCAACAAGAGCGTGAGAGGAACCACCAAAAATGATATCATCCACGTAAATCTGAACCAAAAGTGTGTCAGTGCCTTGCTTGAGGAGAAACAAAGTTTTATCTACTGAACCCATCTTAAAGCCCTTAGCAAGCAAGAAGACTTTCAAACGCTCATACCAGGCTCTCGGGGCTTGTTTCAATCCATACAAGGCTTTGTGGAGTTTGTAAACATGGCTGGGATACTTAGGATTTTTAAAGCCAGGGGGTTGTCTCACATACACCTCTTCCTCTATGTACCCGTTCAAAAAGGCGCTCTTCACATCCATTTGATACAGCTTAAACCCTTTCGAAGCTGCATAAGCTAAGAGCATCCTTATAGCCTCGATACGGGCCACAGGAGCAAAGGTTTCTTCAAAGTCTACTCCCTCTTTTTGACAAAACCCCTGAGCCACTAGCCTAGCCTTGTTTCTCACCACCACTCCATCCTCACTTTGCTTGTTCTTGAAAACCCATTTTGTACCTATAGGGTGACACTCAGGTGGAGGTGGAACTAAGACCCAGACTTCATTTCTCTCAAAGTTCTGTAACTCCTCGTGCATAGCATTGACCCAATCGGGATCAGAAAGTGCGTGTCCAACATTTTGTGGCTCGAAATTAGCGACAAAAGCAGAATGAGCGAAATGTGAGATTTCATATGACCTTGAGCGTGTAACACGCTGACTGATGTCGCCGATCATGGTTTGAGGCGGGTGGCGACGCTGGATGTGCCGAGGAGCTTCCCTCGAAGATGTCGCCTCCCCCTCAACAGCTGTCGGGGCCTCCTCAGGTGCAGCTGGAGTAGGCTGAGGAAGCGGCTCGTGCGGACCCCATGTAGTGGAAGAAGATGGGTCTGGTCCGTGAGCCGATGTAGTCATCGTAGACTCGACTGGAGCAGCCGAAGAGGTCGGCTCTGCATCTCCCCAATCAGCATCTTCCTCATTCTCCTCAACGAAGATGCTCTCACCAATCTCCTGATCACCTGCACTTTCAAAGATAGGAACAGAACAAGGCATGGTCTCGTCGAAAGTGACTTCACAAGTCTCTACAACTCGATTAGTTTCAAGGTTAAGTACTCGATATGCATGAGAATGTGAAGCATAACCAAGAAAGACACCATCCGAGGATCGAGACTCAAATTTGTCTAAATTACCTTGTTTTAGAATGAAGCACCTGCATCCAAACACTCGAAAGTGGCTCACCTTGGGTAGTCGACCAAATCGCAGCTCATAAGAAGTTTTCTTCATGAAGGCTCGAAGAAAGATGCGATTGGAAACATGACACGCGGTGTTGATCGCTTCGGCCCAATATCTCCTAGGAGTCATATGCTCATCGAGCATCGTCCTAGCCATCTCAACAAGGGTCCGATTCTTGCGCTCAACAACACCGTTCTGCTGAGGGACATAAGGCGAGGAGAACTGGTGCTCAAGACCCAAAGAAGAGCAAAAGTTATCAAACTGAGAGTTCTTGAATTCTGTGCCATTGTCACTGCGTATAGCTCTTATGGCATTCTTTGGCAACTCAGTCTGTAACCGAACAATCAAATCTCGAGCATGAGAAAAAGCCTCATCCTTACCCTCCATGAAAAACACCCAAGAGTAGCGAGAAAAATCGTCCACGATCACTAGAACGTACCACTTCCCTCCCTCAGACTGAACCCGAGCCGGACCAACAGTGTCCATATGGAGTAGCTCACCGGGTCCCTTGGTCATGACCTAAGTCACAGGAGGGTGAGAAGCGGCAACCATCTTCCCGTGACGACAAGGGTGACACACCAAATCCTTCTCAAATTTTAACTTGGGCAATCCTCGGATTAGATCAAGTGAGCTCAACCTAGCTAGTAAGTCAAAGCTCAAGTGACCAAGTCTCCTATGCCACTTCCAAAGCTCAGAGGAGGATCTGGCCACCAAACATCGAGAAGAGCCAAAGGAATGAGAAAAATCAGCTCGAAAGACACGGCCAAAAGGAATAATCTGGCATACAAGATTTCCTTGGGAATCAAGAACTCGAGACAAGCCGGTCTTAAAGCGCACTTCAAAGCCATCTTGTAGGAGTTGCGAAACAGAAAGCAAGTTGAAATACAAGTTTGAAACCAAAGCAACATCCTTCAAGACAAAACTCTCATTGACCCGAATGGTCCCACGAGAAAGCACTTTACCTTTGCTATTGTCCCCGAATGTGATGTACTCCTTACATTGCACGGGGTCGAGGCTGGAGAACCATTTGGAACTTCCGGTCATGTGGCGCGAACATCCAGAATCAATGAGCCATGTGTTCTCCAGGCCTCCGTCCTGCATCAATAGAAAGACACAGGATGAGCAAATGGCGCAACACTGGGGTTAGTAAACTGTGAAGGATACCAGTGTTGGCTCATTTGCCCTGGAAAAGTGTTAGGAAAAACACCAAACATGCCATGTCCCATTTGAGGGAAGCGAGCACCACGTGGGGGAAAACGTGGTCCGCTAGAGCTGTAGGACTAAAAGCCATTGCCGCGAGGTCCAAAGTCATATTGATCACGACCTGAACCACGCCGGGCACGACCACCACGACCACCGCGACCACCGCGTGGTCTAGCAACCTGAGGCCTAGCACCTTGAGGCATTGCACCTCTTGGCCTAGCATTGCGCCTCTGAACAGGCGGCACATGTACGCCATGGGGCGGGCGGTACATGTTCCGGTTGTTCAACTCATACTCTCGCCGCTCATCTCTCTTCCTCCTAAAGCAAAACTCAGCAAGGTGACCATCCCTATGGCAGTAGTCACAATGATACCTCACCTCTCTCTTGGGTGGTTGTTGGCTCACTTTCTTGTGGGTATGTGTCACTCTTGGTAGCTTTCTGGCTTTAGGAAGGGGATCCTCAGAGATGTTCGGTAGAGTGTCAAGTGGGTTCCTGAGATGGTTCGGTTTTGGAACCCAAACTTGTTTCTGGGGTGGAGCTCTTGGAGGCTCTTCAAACACTCCATCTTTCACAGTGGGTTCGGTAGGCTTAGGTGGATTGATCTTGATCAATTTGGGAGTAGTGGAAGGTTTCTCACTTGGGCTCAAACCACTGAACTCACCAACTTTGCCATAGACATGTTCACCCTTCCCACCTAGAGCAAAGCCTACTCCCGATGTCCCAGTTCCCCGCCTGAACTGGCTCATCATCATGCCCAACTGCGGCTCACTACAAGACACCCAATTCAAGATGGACCGAAGGTATGTGTTGTCTTCCTCGGATCTCATCTTGTCATGCCTGCAAGACTCAAGCTCCAACACCAAGCTCTCACAACGTGCACACTCAACAACCGTGCTATCTGAACTGGCCTTCTCAAGAGCAAGGATCTTGACATTCTTCTCTGCCAGCTCAGATTGCAAGCCTGAACAAGACTTGCACGCACCCAACAAGCTAGACCTAGCCTTCAGCTCATCGTTCTCATCTAACAAGGCAGCATACTTAGATTGCAACTCAGAAAAGTTAGTCATATGAACAGCACATTCATCGCACTCAACCTCGTCAGACACATGAACAACAAGCTTCTTAGCTTCCTCAAGCTCTTTCTCCACAACTTCTAGCTTGTCCTTAAACTCTTTCCTCTCACGAGCAGCACATTTCAGCAGCTTATCTTGACTCATCAAAGTATCGGTCATGATATCAAGCTCGGCAATAAGAGCATCGACGGAGGGTTTTACCTCGGTAGAGTCGTCGTCATCGGGAAGCACGTCCTTGTTGGGCTTCACCCCTTCATCCACGGCCATGGTGCAATAGCCTCCGTGGATGGACTTGGCGACGAAGCAAAGCCCAGTCAACTTGTCCTCACGCCTCTTCTCGGACTCATCATCGCTCGAGGGAGAAGAAGACCGGTCGTCGTCGGTGTCGTTGTCGAGGTCACTGAGGGAGGCGAGGAAGGCACGCTCTTGGGCCTTGGCCTTCTTGAAGTACTTCTTCTTCAGCGCCTCCTTGTCGAATCCTCCCTTCGACTTGTGCTTGGAGGTGTACTCGCGCTTGTCCTGGCGCTTGCTGGAGTCGTACTTGTCGAAGGAGTGCTTGTTATTCTTGGGGCAGTGGGCGATGAAGTGGTCGGGATCTCCACAGCCGTAGCATCCTTCCTTCGAACCACCACCACGCCGGCGATTCAAGCGGTTGTTGTGAAACCGCGAGAACCGACTGATGATCAACGTCAGCTCGTCATCTCCAAGACTCTCCATCTGCTCCTCTGTGACAGACACCAAAGAAGACAAGGCAAAAGACACCTGTGAAGGGTTAGCCAAAGAACTTGAGCTGTTACCTGAGACCAAAGCCATAGTCGGTGCAGAGGGATTCTTGAGTTTGGCTTGGGTCTGGTAGTCGATCTCGGTGGACTTGAGCTTGCTGAAAAGCTCATCCACGGTGAGGGTCTCATACCCCGAAGACTCAATGATGGCAGTCACCTTCACATCCCATACCTTCCGATCTAGGGCATATAGAAGCTTGAGTGCCCTCTCATGATCGTCATAAGGTAACTGTGCCTTGTTTGCTCGCATCTTGTTGACGATGGTCTGAAAGCGAGAAAACATGGCATCGATGGTCTCGCCATCAAGCTGGGTGAAGTTCTCATACTCCCTCTTGTACGTCTCGTAGAGTCTGGTTTTGACCTGTGGGGTCCCCTCGTGATAGCTCTGAAGCCTCACCCAGATCTCCCGAGCGGTAGTACAATCGGAGACTCTCTCGAACTCTGGAAGCGAAAGACTCAAGAAAAGAACTGCACAAGCTCTGCTATTAGCGTTGTGCCGATCTTTTTGATCTTGCGTGACACGAGCACGGGGTTCAAGCACAACGTAAGTAGCATCCTCGCAAATCTCCCAAACAAGCCAATCAATCCCCTGGAGATGCGCGGACATGCGGATCTTCCAATAGGGATAATGAAAGGATCAAGATGCCCAAGAGGGGGGGTGAATTGGGCTTTTCTAAAAATTAATTGCAAGAATTAAATCCTATAAGCCGGAATTCACCCCTAGTGCCTACTTGTGTTCCTAGAGAGTCTACCGATAAAAAGTTTTGCACCCTAGTTTCCAATCCTAGTCTAGCATGGCAATTCTAGGAATGTAAAACAAGCAATGAAAGTAAATACAAGAAAGTAATTGCTTGAATGTAAAGGGGCAAGGAACACGGCGATGTTTTTCTGAGGTATCAGAGAGTCGCCACTCCCCACTAGTCCTCATTGGAGCACCCGCGCAAGGGTGTCGCTCCCCCTTGATCCGCGCAAGGATCAAGTGCTCTCTACGGGTTGATTCTTCGACACTCCGTCGCGGCGAATCACCCAAAACCGCTCACAACTTGAGTTGGGTCATCCACAAGCTCCGCCGGATGATCACCAAACTCCCAATCACCACCAAGCCGTCTAGGTGATGGCGATCACCAAGAGTAACAAGCTAGAACTCTCACTTGACCACAACGAGCCCAAATGAGGAGATGGATGCACACTTGCTACTCTCTAATCACTAGTGAGGAATTCTCAAACTTTGATTCTCAAATCTCTATCCTCACTAGAGCTCTTGCACTCCCTTGCACTCTAAAGGGTTTTCTTAGATGTTTGAATGAGCAAGAGACCTCTAAAAGAGGTGGAGGGGTTGTATTTATACACCCCTCAAAGAAAACGAACCGTTACTTTCTGACACGGGCTGACCGGACGCGCCGGTCAAACTGACCGGACGCGCCGGTCGCCCGTAACGGTCAAAACGCGATTTTGAACTGAACCACCGGACGCGCCGGTCAGAGGTGACCGGACGCGTCCGATCGTGCAAGGGTGCTTACTGTACTCGCACCGGACGCGAGGCCGCGTCCGATGGCTGATGACCGGACGCGTCCGGTCCTCTCTGGACCTTACTGGACTGTGACCGGACGCGCCGATCACGTCCAGGTCGCGTCCGACGGGCGTTCTCCCCAGGTGACACGTGTCGGTCGTTGACCACCGCGTCCGGTCCTCGCGAGGACCGCGTCCGGTGGTCAGGGCCGAACCCTAGCCGCGGTAAAGTACTGACCAGACGCGTCCGGTGCTGCCGAAGACCGCGTCCGGTCACTGGAAAACAGCCCGAAACTTTCCGAAACGCGTCGCAACTTCAACCAAGTTGCTTCCAACTGAACTTTGAGCTATTCTAGGGTTGCCTAGCGCCAAGTTTAACAAGTGTGCACCACACCTAAACATAGGACTCGCCTAGGTCAAGCTACCCATTCATGCCCCCCTTTATAGTACGGCCAAAAGAGAAAAACGAAGATCCTAACGACTATTCCGAATGTGTCTCAACACCTTGACATCCGGAACTAACCATCCTTAATCTTGACGTCACTCTTTTGAAAACCGAAACGATTTCCATCAAGGGACACGAATACCACAGTGCTCAAAACAGTTATCACCTTCATGACCTAACTTACCAATGTTTCTGCAAACCACACGTTAGTCATGGTAATAAAGTGTTGTCATTAATTGCCGAAACCAAACCTTGGGGCCTAGATGCTTTCAATCTCCCCCTTTTTGGTGATTGATGACAACACTAAGTTTCAAAGGATTAGAGTGAAGGTTTTCGAGCATGCTTGGTTCACATAAGCAAAAGACAATAAGCATAAAAGGTTAGGAATTGCTTATGTGCTCCAAGCCAAAAGAGTGTACTTCATAAGATAAGACAAAAAGCGTTAGTACACATAAAGATATAGCTCATAAGTAATCGGAGTAAGGCACGGAAGCACAACCTTAGAGCTATAGCTAAAACGGTGACATATATTAATCACTGAGATGGATAACACATTAAGACTCAAAGTTTACGACTCGACGACAATGTCACACGAATGCAGTGCTGAAAAGTAAACATGATATGCATGAATGTAGCACACAAAGAACGAAAACCCACTAACAAACTCCCCCTGAAACTACTCTCTCTCCCCCTTTGGCATCAAGCGCCAAAAAAACTAATCTAATCTGACGGGGGGACAGACGGAGTCGTGTCAGGTGCCGAGGTGCGCGGAGTGATCACGAAGTGAAGCGAATCGCCCTCGGAGTCTGAGCTATCTGGCTGACCCTTTGAAGAAGCACGTGGCTGCGAAGCGGTCTGGGTCTGAGCAGGAGCAGGTACTGACTGTGTAGCAACAAGTGGATCTGTCTGAGTAACCTAAGCCTGAAGTGCGCCAGTAGCTGGGGGATCTGTCGAGGCAACTGAAGAAGGGATGGTCTCTGTAGTCCCGGTCCCTGTCACTGGAGGAACGACTGCCTCGGGAGCTGACAACCCTGACGAAGTATGAAACGTAGTAGTGTGCGAGGGTGTCGGCTGACCAGTCAACTCGCTGTAGGTGGCACTGAAATCACCAATAGGTGTGCCTGTCAGAAGGTGAGGGCGAGGCTGGTCTGACGGTGTAAACCCCGTATGTATAGGAGTGAAGCTTGGGGACTGAAAGGACTGGGGAACCTGCTGCTGTGGAGATGTAAACTGTAAGCTCGGCTGTCCCTGACTCGACGGACCACTGGAATGCAAAGCCGGAGCCAGAACAGATGCAGGCGGAGGAACCCCAACTGTGATAAGGTGGCGCAGGAGATCCATGTACTGCTGCTGACTCTGTCGCTGCATCTCAACCTGTTGCCTCTGGATCTCAAGCTGCTGTCTCTGAAACTCGTCCTGACGAGCCTGAATCTGTGCTAGTGCTGCAGCTGTATCCTGTGCCTGGCGCTGTATCTGCTGCTGCTGCTGCTCCTGGGCCTGGGTCAACCTCTCAAGGATAGCCACCATGGCTGGGTCTGAGCGGGAGGCTGAGCCAGATCCACTGGCCTCGTGGTCGTGAGACCGAGGAGACCGGTACCTGGGGATGGGCTGGTAGTCCTCATCAGTGCTGTCTGAAGTGACATCCTCAGGTATCTCAGTAGTCTGAGTCTCAAGGTCCGCGAGCTCTGCCTCGGCAAGCTCGTCAACTCTGGCGTCCTGCTCAGCTGCTGTCTCAGGAACATCTGGGCGCACACGCTGTCCTGGCGTTGGGGCCTGATCTCTAGTAACAGAGGCCCAAAGCTGTCTGATATCATAATCAGGAAAAGCTATAGTAGTGTTAGCTATCTCCGCCCTGATCTCTGGTGGCATCTGGATAGCAGATCTGATGATAAAACAAATCCAGTGTGCATAGGGAAGCTGACGGTTACCCTTGAAGCCCTCAGCAATGGTGTCCTCCATCTCACAAAGGATAAGATCCCAGATGTCAAACTGTCGCTGTGAAAGGAGGTGGTGAACAACCCAAAGCTGCATCCTCGTCAGTCCCTCTCTGTAGCCAAGTCTGGGCAGTAAAGTGCGTCTGAGTATAGCATCCAAGACTCTGGCAAGAGGCGTCAGGCTAGCAGGCGTACGACGTGACCCTTCGCCAAAAGGCTCGCGAAAGCAGGGTCGAACCAGGTCGGTAGGTGGCACTGAACCGCCATGAGGGCGTCTGGGAGGTGGAGTCTGTCCATAGCACAACTGATGGATCCTCGTGTCAGAAGCTGGTAGTCTGAGGATCTCTCGGGCTCTGGAGCTGTAGAGTCTGTGATCGCGGCCTCTGAATGCAAAGTGAATAAACTCATGGGCAGGATCAATCCACAGTGAAGCATAGAACTCTCTGACCCATATGCCGCAGTAAGCACCTGTCCGTCCAAGAAGATCTGATAAGCCATGCATATAGGACAGGTGCGGACGGAGCTGCTCTCCCACAACATCAACCAATGCCTCTAGTCGACACACCCTCTGAGGTCTAAAAGCAATACCACTGTCAACTAGGGCCCTGTAGAAATCCTCCTGAAGTGGGGTATAGAAACCCTCTGAAGCTCTGGAATCTCTGACAGGTGGAAACCATCGGCTGACCTCCACAAACCTCAAACCCTGCACCTGACGTGCTGAAGCACCCCTCAGGTCTAAGTGCTCGACCGGGGGTGACCCTCTAACTCTGGGAGGAGGTCGTGCACCACGACGCTGGCCCTCTGGCCTAGGTGTCACCTGAGTACGAGCACGTGTGGAGCGGCGACGTGGTGGAGACTGGGCTGCCTGCTCCTCTGTATCCTCAGTGGCCTGTGGAGCCTCAGTAGCCTGGGTAGACTCAGTAGCCTGTGTAGCCTCTGTCTGCTCTGTGGGTGGATCTACTGACATCTGCTCGGAAGGTCCAGTAGCCTCGGTACCCTCAGTGGCCTCAGTGCCTAGCTGTCGACCTTCAAGGTGAAAGCGACGCTCGCCTATGTGAATGCCACTGCGTCTGCCACCTCTCTCTACCTGCTCTGCAGCGTCTGCCATGGCCTGAGCAACCTCTGCCTCTGAAAGTGTCTTCCTCTTCTTCCTGGCTGCAATCTTGATGCGCTTACCACGCGCAATCTCATCACGGCGGGGAGGACTGTTGTCCCCGTCACCAGGAGCACCACCGGCGTTCTTGCAACGCACCATGCTGATCGACTGCCTAAAAACCTCTGTGAGATGATGAACTGACACTCGAGAGGCTTGGCCTCAATCCGTATCCGCAGGCTTGGCCTCGGATTTAGCGAACAGATCTGACCCTGACACACCGACTGACTCGCTGCACGTATGGAATAGAAAGATGTACCATAAGCATACATATATTACTAAAAGGTGCGAAGCCCTAGAGATAGCAAGCAAATTAGGTACGACGAGAAAACGTGACGCGAAGCTACCTCGGATCGACGAGACGACGGTGAGAGGAAGCGGTGACCTAGGTCGTGAGAACCCCCGAGATCGACGATCGAGCTCTGAAACGACCGAGCGAGATAGGCAATGAATGAAATTGGTCAAGGTTAGCCCTAACGACGAAAAGGAATTGACGTGAACGAAAAGACGAACGTGTCGATACCTGAAGAGTTAGGGTTTCGATCAAACCCTAGGTTAGGGTTAGGGCAAACCCTAAGAACCCTAGGTTAGGGTTTGGGTGAAAACCTCGGGCACGGAGAGCTAGGGCACGAGGGGAGGAAGTGGTGGCTGCAGGGAGGAGAGCTGCGGTGCTGGATGGTGGCCGGCGGCGAGGAAGAACCTGGATGCGGTGGCGCGGCGATTTGCAGCGGCGGTTGCTCACGGCAGCGGGCGAGATGGAGCGGGGTCGTGCGCGGGCGCGAGCAAGAGGGTGAGCGAGCGAGGCGCGGGCTCGGCAAGGTCGCCGGCGGTGAGGAGGACGGCGAGCAGGCACGGCGAACTCGGCGAAAAACTCGTGCGGCGGCGGCGGATGCGATTGGAGAGGAAAAACCGGATGAGAACGAAGGGTTATATGAGGGGCTCAGATCCGCTCGACACGCTATCACCGGACGCGGTGGTCATTATGACCGGACGTGGTGGTGTAGCGTCCGGTCACACTCCAGTAAGCGCCTGGAGTGACCGGACGCGTCCGGTGTGGACTGACCGGACGCGGTCAGAGTCCGGTCGCTGGGAGCTCGGGAATTCATCGCGGAGCACCGGACGCGGTGGTAGTAGCCGGGACCGGACGCGGTGGTCGTCAGAGGCGCGTCCGGTGCAGCGTCCGGTGCCTAGGTCTGGAATTGGTCTTCTGGATGACCGGACGCGCTGGTGGACGCCGGGACCGGACGCGGTGGTGAAGCATCACTGCGTCCGGTGCAGCGTCCGGTCCAGCGTCCGGTCGCTGTTCTTCGCCATTCTTCGTTCCGAACTTCGACGCGACTTCTCCCAATCAAGTTCCAATTCAAAGAGACACAAATAAACACCAATTGGAACCTGATATGAGTGACCTCACTCAAACCCTCAAATTTTTAAAAATATTTTGCCTTAGCTAGTATAATTTTTACGAAAATAGGCAATAAACACCCGAGGAGCAACGTATGGCCATGCAATAGAGTTTTTGGACTCTAGGAGCGTCAAATGCTCTCTCTATCCATGGACAACACAGAGGTTGCTCAAAGCTAAACCGAAAAGAAACGACAAACAAACAACCATGCATATGCAATGCAATACGGGAAAGTAAAGCTAGGTTGCTTGTCAAGTTTGATCCACGGTTAGGCTTCTTCACTCCTCCAAAGGAGGGTTATCGTAACCGTGTTAGCCAAGCCCTAAATGCATTGCGATAAAATAAACGTGACATATGATACAATGCAATGCAAGGGACAACACGCGCTCATTTTTTAAAGTTACTTGAATCAAGCACATTAAGTTCACTTCTTAGCCTACAAAAGGTAGCCTCATCCAAAGGTTTAGTGAAGATATCCGCTAATTGATTTTCACTTCGTACACCTTCTAGTGATATGTCATTTTTAGCAACATGATCTCTTAGAAAGTGATGGCGGATATCAATGTGCTTGGTGCGAGAGTGTTGTACCGGATTGTTAGCAATTTTAACGGCACTTTCATTGTCACATAAAAGTGGCACCTTTTCAAGAACAATTCCATAGTCTAGGAGGGTTTGTTTCATATATAAGATTTGTGCACAACAAGCCCCCGCGGCAATGTATTCCGCCTCGGCGGTGGACAAAGCCACACTATTTTGCTTTTTAGATGACCAAGATACTAAGGATCTCCCAAGCAAATGGCACCCTCCGGATGTGCTTTTTCTATCAATTTTGCAACCGGCATAATCCGAATCGGAATAGCCAACTAGTTGGAATCTAGCTCCTTTGGGATACCATAGACCAATGCTTGGGGTGTGCTTAAGATATCTTAGGATTTTTTTTACGGCACTTAAGTGAGGTTCTTTAGGGCACGCTTGAAAGCGAGCACACATGCACACACTAAACATGATATCGGCCTAGATGCGGTAAGGTACAACAAGCTACCAATCATAGAACGGTAGAGAGTTTGATCAACCGGTTTACCTCCCTCATCTAGGTCGAGATGTCCATTTGATGGCATTGGGGTCTTGATTGGCTTGCATTCTTCCATCTTGAATCTTTTGAGAAGATCCTTGGTATACTTTTCTTGAGAGATGAAAATCCCTTCTCTCATTTGCTTGACTTGAAAACCAAGGAAGAATGTGAGCTCACCAATCATTGACATCTCGAACTCCTTCGACATCAATTCACCAAATTCTTTGCAATAATCTTCATTTGTTGACCCGAAGATGATATCATCAACATACACTTGACAAATGAAGATCTCCCCATTGAGCTTCTTGGTGAATAGTGTGGTGTCGACCTTCCCGATGGTGAAGCCCTTCTCAATGAGGAAGTCCCGGAGGCGCTCATACCACGCTCTAGGGGCTTGCTTGAGCCCATATAGCGCCTTGGACAACCTATAAACATGATTAGGATATCTAGGGTCTTCAAACCCGGGAGGTTGATTGACATAGACTAGTTCATTTATAAAGCCATTTAAGAATGCACTTTTCACATCCATTTGATATAATTTCATATCATGATGTGATACATATGCAAGGAGGATACGAATGGCTTCAAGTCTTGCAACGGGTGCAAAGGTCTCTCCAAAATCAAGGCCTTCAACTTGAGAGAACCCCTTTGCAACTAGTCTTGCCTTGTTCCTCACTACTATGCCTTGGTCATCTTGCTTGTTTCGGAACACCCACTTGGTTCCAATGACTCTTGCACCTTTAGGATGCTCTTCAAGTGTCCATACTTGGTTGCGGGTGAAGTTGTTCAATTCTTCATGCATGGCATTCACCCAATCCGGATCTTGAAGAGCTTCTTCTACATTCTTAGGTTCAACACAAGAGACAAAAGAGTGATGTTCAACGAAAGAAGCTAGCTTTTGAGATCGAGTCATTACTCCCTTAGTAGGACTCCCTATGATGAGTTCTTGTGGATGAGCTTGAAGTAGAGGTGAGTTTCTTCTATCAACCACTTGAGGAGGTGGATTGGGAGCATCAACATCTTGTGCTTGTGCCTCGGCTTGTTCATGAGAGACATAAGTATCTTCATTTTCAACTCTCTCATTCTTGTCATCATCTTGAGGCACACGTGATGAAGATGGTGGATCAATGATTTGCACATCGTCTTCATCATCTTTTGGCTTGATGTCTCCCATGGGCATGTTCTTCATGGCCTCCCTCAAGGGTTCATCACCTACATCATCACAATTCTCAATTGCTCCTTGGGAGCCGTTAGATTCATCAAATTCCACATCATATGTTTCTTCAACCAAACCGGTGGCATGGTTAAATACTCTATATGCTTTGGACTTTGATGAGTAACCAACAAGAAAACCAATATCACAACGTCTTTGAAACTTCCCTAGGTGTTGACGCTTCTTGTAGATGTAGCATTTGCAACCAAACACCCGGAAGAATGAGACGTCCGGCTTCTTCCCATTAAGCAACTCATAGGGGGTCTTGCCAAGAAACTTTTGGAGGAAGAGGCGATTTGAAGCATAGCATGCGGTGTTGATTGCCTCGGCCCAAAACTTTTCCGGAGTGTTGTACTCATCTAACATTGTTCTTGCAAGGGTGATCAAAGTCCGGTTCTTTCTCTCAACTACACCATTTTGTTGAGGAGTGTAGGTTGAAGAAACCTCATGTTTGATTCCAATTTCATCACAATAAGCTTCAATGTTGGTGTTGTCAAACTCTTTCCCATTGTCACTTCTAATCTTCTTTATCTTGACTTCGAATTCATTTTGAGCTCTCTTTGCAAACTTCTTGAAGCAACTTGCCACTTCGGATTTGTCATGAAGGAAGAAAGTCCATGTATATCTTGAGTAGTCATCCACTATCACAAGACAATAGAGATTACCACCCAAGCTCTTGTATGTTGTAGGCCCAAACAAATCCATGTGTAGAAGTTCTAGCACTCTTGAGGTTGACATGAAAGCCTTGGTTGGATGAGTGTTTGCAACTTGTTTGCCCGCTTGACATGCACTACAAGGTTTGTCCTTTTCAAACTTTACATCCTTCAATCCTCTCACTAACTCTTTCTTCAATAGCTTGTTGAGAGTGTTCATTCCAACATGAGCAAGCCTCCTATGCCAAAGCCAACCAAGTGAGGTCTTGGTGAACAAACATGTCATCAAATTTGCATCTTCGGAGGTGAAGTCAACAAGATAAAGATTGTTGTATCTAAAGCCTTTGAATATCACTTGCTTGTCATCTATCTTTGAAACTTCAACTTCATTTGGTGTGAACAAGCATTGGAAGCCAAGGTCACAAAGTTGCCCAACGGATAACAAGTTGAAACTCAATGAAGCAACATAGAGCACATTTGAGAGTGAGTGATCATTTGATATTGCAATCTTGCCTATACCCTTGACTTTGCTCTTTGAATTATCCCCAAATGTGATCTTCTCTTGACATATCCCATTCTCTTCAATGGAGGTGAACATACGAGGATCACCGGTTATATGTTGAGTGCAACCACTATCAATAACCCAATGAGATCCACCGGTCTTGTAGTTCACCTACAAACAAGAGATCAAGCTTTTTTGTTTAGGGACCCAAACTTGAGAGGGGCCCTTGACTTTCTCAACTAGTGACTTGGCAACCTATATTTTCTTTGGCCTATTCTTGTTTGGGGGACCAAAAACATGACTTTCATCTTTCCATTTGAATCTTTTCTTAGCATGTAATGAGCATTGAAGGCAAAGGGTCTAGCATGCTTGGGCAAGGGTTGTGGTGGTGGAGTTTTGCATTCATGAGCAAAGTGACCTTCTTGACCACACTCAACACATCTCTTTGGCTTGGGCTTTGACTTGCTTTGTTGTTGAGCTTTTGCCTTCTTCTCTTGATTTGCCAAGTACCCAATACCACTTCTATCCATCTTCATTACGGTGTTCATGAGGAGCTCACTTTGCAAATATTGGCCTCTTGTGAACTTGCTTAAACCGGTCTTGAGATGCTCTTTCTCTTGCTTTAGCTTTTTGTTCTCTTCAATGAGTGACTCATTTGTTGTTTGCTTCTCAAGAGCCATCAAACCTTTGAGCTTCTTGTTCTCATTTGCAAGCTTCTCATTCTCATCCTTGATCTTGGCATAATCATCATGGTTGCATGACTCAACCACACTCTTGCCTTTGCTACTAGAACCTTACTCAATGCTTTCAATGATCAAATCATCACACGATGTAGCTATATCACACTTAACAACATTGTTAGTAGCATCATGTGTCTCAAGAGCAAGTTCATTAGCAACCACAAGACTATCATAGTCAATTTTTAATGTGGTGTATTTGTCTTTTAGAGAGCTATGTCTAGTGATGAGCTCATCATGCTTCTTCTCAAGTTTATCATGTTGATCTTTAAGCTCTTTATTAGAGGTTTTGAGCTCTTTGAGAGTAGAAGACATAATTTCATTTTGATCTCTAAGCTCACCACTAGTCTTTTGAGCATTTTCAAGCTTAGATGAGAGTGATTCATTTTCATTTTGAAGATCATCATTTTCACTTCTAGTCCTTCTTATGATTTTAGTGTATTTGTTTAACAATTTTACAAGTTCATCATAAGAAGGTGCATCAAATTCATCATCACTATCACTATCATCATCATCATCACTATCATGGTTTTGTACCTTTCATTCACCCTTGGCCATAAGGCATAGGTGAGTAGTGGACGATGATGGTGAAGAAGGCGGTGAAGGTGGTGGTGAAGATGTCGGTGAAGATGATGGCCCCATCACAAATGCGGCAACCTTCTCTTTCTCATCATCGCTCTCATCTCCGGAGGAGTCACAAGATGATTCAATGTCGGTGAGCCAATCACCAACAATATATGCCTTTCCACCCTTCTTCTTCTTGTAGAACTCCTTCTTCTTGCCATCCTTCTTCTTGTATGGCTTGTTCTTCTTCTCATCTTCTTCATCACTTGAATCATTTTTCTTGCCCTTGTTCTTGTTCTTGAACTTGTCTTTTGGTGGTCTAGGGCATTGATGAGCTAGGTGGCCAAGTTCACCACAATTGTAGCAATCCATCTCCGAGATGGGCTTTCTCTTGCTACTTGTGAAGAATTTCTTTTTCTTGCCATCGAACTTGATGCCACTCTTGTTGAGCTTCTTTAGCATCTTGGTGGTCTTCCTCACCATGAGTGCAAGTGATTCATCATTGATATCACTTTCACTTGAGCTTTCTTGCCATCGAACTTGATGCCACTCTTGTTGAGCTTCTTTAGCATCTTGGTGGTCTTCCTCACCATGAGTGCAAGTGATTCATCATTGATATCACTTTCACTTGAGCTTTCTTGCACGATCATGGCTTGGCCCTTCTTCTTCTTCTTGTCATGGCTAGCTTTGAAGGCCAAGTCTTTCTTCTTGGAAGATGATGAGCCCTCTTCCGGAGTGATGTGCATGTACATCTCATGAGCATTGATCTTCCCCAATACTTGAGTCGGTGTTGCGGTGGAGAGATCACTTTGATGAAGCACGGTGACAATGTGACCATACTTCTCAACAGGAAGCACACTCAAGATCCTCCTTGCAACATCCGATTGACTCATTTGAGTGAGCCCAAGAGCATTGAGGTCCTCTACAAGAACATTCAAGCGAGTGTACATGTCATTAGCACTTTCTTTGAGAAGCATCTCAAAAGAATTAATCTTCTTTAAAGCAATATGATAGCGTTCCTCATGCTCACTCTTAGTTCCCTCATGGAGAGCACAAAGATTCTCCCACAAATCATGAGCGTTCTTTGCATTACGCACACGATTGAAGATATCTTTGCCTAAGCCCCGGTAGAGTGCATTTTTGGCCTTTGCATTCCACCGGTCGTACTTCTCCTCGTCACCAGTGGGATTTGCGGGATCCTTGATAGCGGGAAGCCCTTGGGTTGCGGCTCTAAGGCACCCGACATCTATGGCTTCGAGATACGCCTCCATGCGGATTTTCCAATATGGAAAATCATCCCCCTCAAAGGTGGGAGGTGGTCCTTCCCCGTTAGACATCTTGCTCTAGGCGGTAAAGCCTAAATTAGGAGCAACACGGCTCCGATACCAATTGAAAGGATCAAGATGCCCAAGAGGGGGGGTGAATTGGGCTTTTCTAAAAATTAATTGCAAGAATTAAATCCTATAAGCCAGAATTCACCCCTAGTGCCTACTTGTGTTCCTAGAGAGTCTACCGATAAAAAGTTTTGCACCCTAGTTTCCAATCCTAGTCTAGCATGGCAATTCTAGGAATGTAAAACAAGCAATGAAAGTAAATACAAGAAAGTAATTGCTTGAATGTAAAGGGGCAAGGAACACGGCGATGTTTTTCCGAGGTATCGGAGAGTCGCCACTCCCCACTAGTCCTCGTTGGAGCACCCGCGCAAGGGTGTCGCTCCCCCTTGATCCGCGCAAGGATCAAGTGCTCTCTACGGGTTGATTCTTCGACACTCCGTCGCGGCGAATCACCCAAAACCGCTCACAACTTGAGTTGGGTCATCCACAAGCTCCGCCGGATGATCACCAAACTCCCAATCACCACCAAGCCGTCTAGGTGATGGCGATCACCAAGAGTAACAAGCTAGAACTCTCACTTGACCACAACGAGCCCAAATGAGGAGATGGATGCACACTTGCTACTCTCTAATCACTAGTGAGGAATTCTCAAACTTTGATTCTCAAATCTCTATCCTCACTAGAGCTCTTGCACTCCCTTGCACTCTAAAGGGTTTTCTTAGATGTTTGAATGAGCAAGAGACCTCTAAAAGAGGTGGAGGGGTTGTATTTATACACCCCTCAAAGAAAACGAACCGTTACTTTCTGACACGGGCTGACCGGACGCGCCGGTCGAACTGACCGGACGCGCCGGTCGCCCGTAACGGTCAAAACGCGATTTTGAACTGAACCACCGGACGCGCCGGTCAGAGGTGACCGGACGCGTCCGATCGTGCAAGGGTGCTTACTGTACTCGCACCGGACGCGAGGCCGCGTCCGATGGCTGATGACCGGACGCGTCCGGTCCTCTCTGGACCTTACTGGACTGTGACCGGACGCGCCGATCACGTTCAGGTCGCGTCCGACGGGCGTTCTCCCCAGGTGACACGTGTCGGTCGTTGACCACCGCGTCCGGTCCTCGCGAGGACCGCGTCCGGTGGTCAGGGCCGAACCCTAGCCGCGGTAAAGTACTGACCGGACGCGTCCGGTGCTGCCGAAGACCGCGTCCGGTCACTGGAAAACAGCCCGAAACTTTCCGAAACGCGTCGCAACTTCAACCAAGTTGCTTCCAACTGAACTTTGAGCTATTCTAGGGTTGCCTAGCGCCAAGTTTAACAAGTGTGCACCACACCTAAACATAGGACTCGCCTAGGTCAAGCTACCCATTCATGCCCCCCTTTATAGTACGGCCAAAAGAAAAAAACGAAGATCCTAACGACTATTCCGAATGTGTCTCAACACCTTGACATCCGGAACTAACCGTCCTTAATCTTGACGTCACTCTTTTGAAAACCGAAACGATTTCCATCAAGGGACACGAATACCACAGTGCTCAAAACAGTTATCACCTTCATGACCTAACTTACCAATGTTTCTGCAAACCACACGTTAGTCATGGTAATAAAGTGTTGTCATTAATTGCTGAAACCAAACCTTGGGGCCTAGATGCTTTCAGATAATTTGTTTCATCGAAGAACGGTGGTTTGCCGGAACCACGCTCCATGTCGCCTTCGTGGATCACGGGCCGATTAAGGTGGAATGATCCTTAACCGGCTCTGATACCAATTGAAGGACCGGAAATGGCGACCAGAGGGGGGGTGAATGGGAGCCTCAAATTTTTGTTGAAATATTTTCGGCCGCTGTCCCAAATTCACCACCAAAAACAGACCATGACAATTGTTCTCAAATCTATAATACCCAAGCCAACTGGTGACGAGAGTACCTAGATAGCTTCTATGAAACGATAGAAGATCAACGCAAAAGACGGAACACAATTTAGATCTCAAACGAGCAAATCACGGATGAACAAATGGCCGGCCCGAAATTTCACCTGGATATCAGGTAGCAGCACTGCACCAAAAATCTCTCTTGTCCATGAAAGAGATTCGCTAAAAGAGCAAGCAATCAAAAGGCTCTGTAGCTTGAAAGTGACTACTCAGGAATTTGGAAAAATAAATTACGAGCAAGCAAAGCTCTTGCTTCTGAACATGCTGCCCCTCCACTGTCTGCTGCAAGTGTTTGTCCAGCGACGCAGAAATGGAGAAACAAAAAGGCACGAACAGGCAGGCAATTAACACTGGACAGGAGCTCCCTGAAACTGTCGATCTGTAACAAAATATCACAAAACCTGCTGCTGCCCTGCTGAGCAAGAACCGTCGCAAGATCGTCCAGGTGCCATGACCGAACCTGCTAGTTGCTGCACAGACACAGAAAGAAAGAAGATAGAGACCGGCAGACAGGAATGGAACAGAGGCAACTGGCTCGGGACTGCACGAGCTTGGTGCTGGGCAAAGCACACAACGAACTGGTCGGGCTTGACAAGCAGCTGTGCCGCTCCGGTGAGCACGCCGGCGCCTAAGCGCTTGGCACTGATAGCACTGCTGCTGGGCTGCTGGAACCCACGCGCCCTGACTCTGCTGACAAATAGCGAAGCTGGCAAATAGCGAAGCTGGCAAAGAAGAACGACCTGAGAAAAAAACAGAAGGGTTGCGGCCAAAGATTCAAAGAAAAACGAACTAAATCAACATGGATTGCAACCAAACTTTGCACAGGCCATCACAAGAGGGTTAGTGAGCATACCCCAAGAGATCATCGCCCAATTTCTACTCTAGCCATGGGAAATTTCAGATCGAGCCAAAAACATAAAAGGAAACCCCAAAAGAAAATCTGCTTCAAACTTGATGCATGAGTGGAATTGATGAAAATCACTTGGTGATCTAGTTCGTCACTCTTCAAAGCATCAACTGAACCAAGCAATCGTGAGAGAAAGACTCAAACCAGCGAGAAATCAGAGGAACAGGGGGCGCATGAACAGTAACTCGCAAGACCACAAAAAAACTACGAAAAACACTGAGACAGAAACTAAATCCCGGAGGAGGATTCGAGCCTCCATTCCCTCTCTAAATCTTAACACAATACACCACGAAAATCTCAGAGTATTTTAACCTCTCTCATGAATATGAAGGAGCTAACCCTAGAGAGAAGGAGGAAATGAGAGTGGGAGAGAGGAGAGGTGGCAAGGGGCTGCCATCCTCTATTTAACTGGGCTATTTTACATTCCCCTAAATGCCCCTGGATACATAAGAGCTAAACCAATAAGCCCAAGGGCGTAGAGGTCCAACCCGGTCTTCATGTTGATCTGACGGCCACCGCGCCTCCTCACCGGTAGCTTCACCTCGACGCGAACTCCCCGATGCCGCCACGTGCCGTCCGTTCCTCCTCGGAACCTCCGCCCGGGTTTTGAGGCCCAAACCCGTAAACCCGCCTCCGATGGTTTTGAGGCCCAAACCATCAAACCGCTCCGCGAGTAGCGTACTCCATACGCATCCCCCGCCATCCGACGCGTGTCACCTCCATGGTCAACACGGTCACTCCCATGTCTTCTCGCGCTTGTCGATGTCCCAAGTGTCAGCCACCGCGGCTAGCCACCCGGCCTCCGGGTCCCTCGGTCCAAGCCTCATGTCCGTCCTTCACCCCTCCGGTCCATCGGCACGGCACGTCCTCCTTGATCTTCACCTCGCCGCCGGCTACCGCCTCCGTGCTCCACACATGCACAACACAAGCCAAGAGACATGTCGCACACAAGGCTTTCGCCAAGGTAGGGTTAGTCACCACTCAACCTACTTCGCAGATCACATTGACAATCACTCATCATAAAACGAACACACAAGGGTACTTGTCAACCTTATGTTCGCAGAAAGAAAGAAAGAAAGAACAACTACTGGTCCAAAATAAAAGAAAGAAAAAAAAAACAACAGCACTAACCGTGGGACACACCGTCTACACTCGTAAAGACATCAAGTTCAGAGTTCAAAACTAAGTAAACACGTACAAGCTGTTTTAGCAGCAACTTTGTCATCAGCTGCAATATATATGCTGCATCAGCATCATTCTCGGCGTGCCAGGGACAAATCAAGGGTGTCATCATTATCTGAAGTAGCACCTTGCACCTTTTCAGCACCCACTTCCTTGTGTCATCCGCTACTTTGCTTCGTCTCCCCCAACTCTCTAAAAAAAGGTCATCCGATCCACTATTAGCTTTGCTCGAATTGTGTAACACGTAGCCTGACACAAATTCGTCAGAATATTACAAGGTTCATTGGGATCTCTAACAAAAAAAAAGAAATCAAATCAACAGTCTTAGTTACGCTTATTCAGCAGCAGATGCAGGAACTGGGAAATTAATTATAATAATTGGTCAGAAAGACATAACTTTGTTGTGAGATGCTGATGCTTATGATGTTTGTTGTGAAAGAAAAATATTATTCTTTCACTGAAAAGTACTACTAAAGTAGTGCTGAAGAACAGGGCATTGAAGCGTCTGGCCAACTTTTGTCTCTTGTTGGCATTGCCGAAAGCTTCACAAGTCATATGAATTTTGGCGCGACAACGCCGTGGTGTGCCAGAAAAATGCAGCCTGAGACAGAGAGACAGAGAGAGAGTCCTGAGACAGCTTTGTTTACACACTGAAGAGCTTCAACACGAAGTTGGTTTACTGCTAATAAACGCTATATATTCCAGAGGTGACTCTGGCCGCGGAGAAGACAATATTGTTTGCAAATGGACTGCTGATGTCCGGAGTGTACTAGCAGATTGCCAGATCGGTGTATGAAGCACAATTAGTTATTCTTTGTTTTTGAGATTGTTTTTCAAACGTTTAATCACTTGATGACATCGATATAAAGGTATGCGCAGCACTGCAGCACTAATTCAGCTGCATGTGGCCTCTTTTGTACGGTTGTACCCTTCCTTAAATTACAAGCTTTCTGATAAGAACTTCTGGAACTTCCGGGACAAGGTGCATCTCATGCCTTTAGTATTTCAGTTCATACCAGACCATATATGACAGCATTAGCTCCTCAGCATAACTAAATAATCATATATAGGTCCAAGATATATACTGCCGCCATCCCTAAAAAGGCAGCAGTAGTAACTAAGAACATTTGAGCTATTTCAGGATCAGGGGCCGACATACATACACGTGGAAAGTTTCCACTTTTTAGCAATTAAGACGTCTGCACGGATGGACGCCTCTCTCCGGTCACTCCCGCATGCGTCTTTTTGCCGAACAACCCTATCTGCTCGTCCCGTCTGCGCACCCAATGCTCGCTACGCCGTTTCCTCCTGCATCACCGTACCGTGCCCATCCCCCGCCGCGCCGCGTCATCCCCTGCGGTTTCCTCCGCGCTGCCTCCCCACGATGCCTCCTCAACGTGGCATTCCCCGCCGGGCCCAGCCTGCCTTGCCCGCCTCCACCACGCTGCCTCATCGCTGCGACCGCCTCCACCGAGCCAGAGAACCTCCATGACGGATGCTTCAGTAAGCAGACAAGGGGGACGAGATTCGTGTGACGCCGCGTCCACCGGTGAGTTGCCCATGCCACTGCCGCACAATGAGGTCCATGTGCCGCCATCGACCTCCGCGCTGGCGTGGCTCCATTCGTCCAAGCAAAGCCCATGTTGCAAGAGTATGTTTCAAGTGTTTTAGATGTTTCATCTGAATGTTGCAAGTGTTTCATATTGATGTTGCAAAAGTAGATCGAAATGTTGCACATGTTGCAGTAGCTATACACGTATGTTTCAAGTTTATGTTCCAAATGTTTCATCTCGTTTTCCCGATGTATGTTTGCAAGTGTTTCATTTGGATGTTACATATGTTTTCACACTATGAAGTGTTTTCAGGTGTTTTTTGCAATATTTCGATTGTTTCAGCGGTTTCGTACGTTTGTTATAAGTGTTTTATCTTGATGTTTTAAAAGTAGGTCCGGTGTTGCAGCTAGTGTTTCAGATCCATGTTTCATGTCTCTCATTTGCCTTTAGACATACTACCTCCGGTCCATTTTATCTAGCACACACGCATATCAAGATTCGAATTTTAAAAACTTCGACCAATAATTAGGCTAATAATTTTTAACTATTATAATACAAACTTTATATGATTAGATTTGTAAGGAATTATACTAGCCAATGATTATAAGTTTATAAGCATAAATAATATAATATAAAGCAAATGAATGGTCAAAGTATAATCTAGGAGACCGTGCATTCTAACTTGCGCCAGATAAAATGGACGGAGGGAGTATGTTGTAAGTGCTACATCCGGATGTTTCAAAAGTAGATCGGGTGTTGCATCTCTATTCTCGCTTTTCTACTGTCTCACATTTGCCTCGATGTCTCCTCCTCCTCCTCCTCGCAGTGCCGGCTGGGCATCCGCTGCCCCTTCCTCTCTTCTAGATGCTGGCGTAGCCACCTGCTGTAGTTACCTGCTACAGTTGCTGGTTGCGTGTTGCGCGTGAGAAGGCGGAGGGGGTGTGAGCGGGGACTCCCCACGTACAGTTGGGTGGCGCGGCCCCACGTAGGTGGGCGTGGGGGGAGACAGAGTGCAGGCATTGTCTATTAGAGATGGACATTTACACCATTTAAATTTGTATCTAGAACCACTATAAGCAAGCTCTGCGAAACTGGTGAGACCACACCAAGAATTTTATTGGGACCAGACATACTTGTTAAAATTGCAATACTTGAAAAGGGTGGATACATGTTTCTGCCTCTAAGGTTGTCTCCAACAGGAGACCCATTAGGAGACCCAAACCCAAAATGGGTCTCCATCATAATCCCGTTTAGCTAGGTGGTAATGACCCATTCAAATTTCAAACATTAAAGTGCAGCTTCGGAAAACAACATTACACAGAGCGGAAAACCTTATAAAAGGGGCGGAAAACAACTAAACAAGCAACATAACATAGCTTTTTGTTACACACACAGATGAGGAGCAAGAACAGTAGAGAGTAGCACGTCCACAACGGACTTGCAGACAAAATTACTACTAGTATTTGGATTAGCCAAGACCAGGAGTCAAACCATTACGTCTTCCGCCATGCAAATCTCAGTAAGTTGGAGCGGCGCTGGTGTCGGTGGTGAAGACGTCGATGACGCAAATCTCGGAAGTCGATGGAGCAGTAGTGCCGGTGGTGGAGACGTTTACCATGTCGTCTTGGGCCATGCAAATCTCAGAAGTGGATGGAGCGGCACCAGCGTCGGTGCTGAAGGCGTTGTCGATGATGCAAATCTCAGAAGTCGACGGAGCGGTGGTGGAGACGTTGGGAGTGGATAGCAGCTTGTCGGTGAAGGTCTCCATCCCCATGTGGAAGAGCGTGAGCCAGACGTAGGAGAGGAACTCGCCGCCTTCGCCCAAAGCCTTGGCGTGGAGGTACCCCCTGCATCTGCTAGCGGAGAAGCAGAGCATCTCCACCCAGACACGCTGGATCTCTTCCCACATCTTCTTCTCATCACCCTTATTGTTGTCCAACAGCCTTTGCGCAAGAGCCCAGGCGTCGTCGATGAGTTTTTCTTTGGAATGACCTCCCTTCTTCTTCTTGTTTGATTTTTCTTTAGAAGGCGGCGACCCCTCTTCCTCTGGACATGGTTCAGAAGCTTTCTTTGATCTGTTCCGCTTCTGCATGGTATTGATTACTCTCTGCAGCATAACCCATTTATCCTTTTTCACATTTGGCGGCTTCCTGCCCATGGGAATGTCCATGTCCATGTCCATGTCCTTGAGGATGTGGTTGAGGCCATCGTAGGCATCTATGAAGAGATTCCGCCTGGTGCCAGGCAACAACATCTCAGGATTCACAAACAAGAGATACACCATGTAGTTGGACATCTCATTGCACTGGATGACTTTACAGGCTGAACAGTCCGAGTCAGCTAAGCCACATGTATGCTCTGAAGCCGCCAGGCTCAAGAAGAAGCAGAAATCCGTGGCGATGTGCCAGAGGAGGACACTCTCATCAAATGCCCTCTTTCTCATGCTGCTGCTGAAGCCCACATGATGACAATCTTCCAGATATCCAAGAAGCAGCGGCCAGTGTGTGCTGTGGTCGTTGAACCTGCGGTAGCTAGGAGCGTCGTGTATTTCTTTCTTCCACCCATCTTTCAGATATCCAAGAACCAATTGTGTAATTCTGGCAGAGGAGGAGCACGGCTTCATGCACAGTATCCTTTGGTCGACAAAGTCCTTGCATCCAAATATACCTGCAATGCGCATCCAGTTGCTGTGCTTTTTGTTGCTGGCAAAGTATCCTATGAAGCTGTACTGAGTGACCATCTGTGGCCACTTTACCACTCGTTCTTGGGAGAGATAAACATCGTCTAAATCCCAAAAACCAATAGGCATGACTGCAAAAAATTCCAGCACAGCAGTACAACAGAATATGGCATAAGTAAACTTGACATCGATAATATCGTTACGTGCTTCTTCGATATGATAACTCCGGTGGAAGAGGCCGATGGATGCCCACGGTAGCACCACACGTGAATACTGTATCAACCCGCGACAAGAAATTCTCAGGAAATCACAAAAATTCGGCCCCAACGCCATCTCACTATATGTAACAAAGCCTGCAGTCTTAAGTTTGGTGTAAAGAAGAAGGAACGCGGCAACGAGCCCTCCTTGCGCGTGGTCATATGCTATGTCTTGGTTGATGCCCCAGAAATAGTTAAGGATTCTAAGCCGGAGAGGATATGGAGATGAAAGGTCGACAAATAGCTTATCCGAGGCCTCACCCAGCACTAGAAGCCGCTTCCTAGCTTCGTCACGTTCATTCCATAGTCGCCTATGTTGTTCAAAGAGTTGTGCACAGAAGCGGCCTTGCCCTTGCGATAAAGAATGGTCCTTGTCCTCCTCCCCAGAAGGCGGCCATGTCCATGTCTCCTCGTCGTCCACGAGCTTGCCTATAGAGAGAGAGACAAAATATATATATATATATATATAATTATTATCTATATCTATATCTATATCTATATCTATATCTATATCTATACCTAATAATAATAATAAAGAGGTAAAATTTCAGGCTCTTTTTTTTCGTCCATCCATTCTTTTTGTTTGTCTTCCTCTAACTACCGAACAATAGAGAGTTTCTTTTGTCCGGACTTATATATATAACCCGTGCTCATACGAGTTAGAATAGCTCGCGTCTAGACCAATATGGAGTAGGAATCCTAATCTAGATAGATTCCTCAGATCCTGAGTACTCTAAATAGAACTCTTAATAATAAATAGAAAAAGATAAGAATTACGTTCTTTATTTTGCACTGCCTTCTTTATTTACGTACGAGTTAGAATAGTTCGCATCTAAAAGAATATGGAGTAAGAATTCGAATCTAAATAAATTCCTTAGATCTGAGTACTATAAATCTATACCTAATATATATCTATATTTATATCTAATAATAAAGAGATAAAATTTCCTCCTCTTTTTTTGTCCATTTATTTTGATCTGACCCTCCTTAGTGACTTCTATCCGTGATCTATTCATATTGGATGGTTCTCACGATCAAGGACCAGAGCTAAATAAGGCAGAGGTTGTTACGGACATGTTTCTCTCCTGTATCCAATTCCATCTCGTCTGGCTGAGTTTGGAGTTGAATCGGAAGCAAGCCGAAGGACACGTAGAAGCACAAGTCTCCGGTGGAATAAAAAGGTCCAAACAAATAGAAATAGACTATAGCTTTTAAATTTTATGGAAAGAGTAAAACATATATAGATATGTAACATTTTTGCCCGTTTTCCATGAATATTTGATCTTTTTGCAATGTAAGGGCATGTTTTTCAAAATCTAATGTAAATAAATGTATCTCCAAGCTGTACTTAAGTACCAATGCAATCATGGACGTTTTCTATTAATATTTGATATTTTTTCTCCCGTTGCAACAAACAGGCATATTTGCTATAATATTAAAGCGGCAAAATTTCTGAAATTTTTTTTTGTCCATCCATTTTTTTCGTCCGTCTCCTTTTAACTGACGGACAATGAAGAGTTTCTTACATTCAGACTATATATATATATATATATATATATATATATATATATATATATATATACACGTGCTCTTATGAGTTAAAAATAACTCTTGTCCTAGCGCGATACGGAGTCAAATTCTAAATCGTAAAACATGTCAGACTTCCTAAATAGAAATTCTATTCGAATCACCCTGAGCATCCTGGCGTTTTGCGTCTAGCTGGAGCCAAAATGAGAAACATAAAAGGAAAAGAAAAACTGAAATAAGAAAACCCCGGAACAAAAAACACCGGAAAGACACGGAAAAGGAAAATAAGGAAGAAAACCGAAAAGATAAAGGAACTCAACATAGAAAGAAAAACGTAAGCGTGAAAAATAAAAACATGGGAAAAAATATACGGAACGGAAAAATAAAAAAACAATCAGAACTAATTATAAGAGAAAAAATAATAAAAAACAATCGGGATCGAGGAAGCCAACAGCTCTTCGTGGTTTAATTTTGAGTTAAGATAAGATTAGAGTAAGATTTATCTAATATAACCGTAAGCTAAAATGTTGAGTAGCTTATTATCTAATCCAGTCTAAATTAATATGTCTCTACAATTTACACATGTAGCAGTGCAACCTTGACGAGTTGTTCTTGTTTCCTCTGAATATTTGATTGCTTATTTTCTCCCACGGCAACGCATAGGTATATTTCCTATAAAGACAAAGAATAAATATAGTTTTACGTTAGATACTCTAACCCTTGATAAATAAATATTTCTATTACTAAGTTGTTAATTTTAATTAGAAATAAATTATTAATATAATACATGAATCAGTCGATGGTCTAACTAATTAAATCATAAATTGAAATTTTAAGCAAATTATTATCCAATATAATCAAAATAAATGTTTCTTCAAACTATTGTATACCAGTGCAAATCTTTAAGTTATCAGCGTATACCAGTGCAACTCTCGACAAGTGCTGACATATGAAAATCGAGAAAAAATGACGACCAAACCATGCCGACTTTGATAAGATATTTAAATTACATATTTTTATGGATTCTCAAAAGAAGTCGCTCGACTTTGATATTTAACTCTACCAACACATGGATAGTATGAAAACTAAAGTTACGATACATTTGTGAGTACATATTTTAATGCCTATGATGAAAGAAAAATCCAATCAAGATTGTAATTTAATTCAATACAGAATTAATATAACATTGTCATATTATTACCAATATTAACTTATATTATGGATACAGTAATCATCATACAATAAAATATAGCTTTTAAATTTTATAAAAAGAATAATAAATAAATATTTAATATTGTCATCCTTGTTTCCATTAAGACCCGTTCTTTTGTAATTGTTGCAGCAATTACTCACGACATCAAGTGCCCTATACAAATTAAGATGTCGCAGCCACTACAACTATGTAGCAAGCTAAAGCGAATAAGTGTTTGATAACTTTTTTTCTCCCGTTGCAACGCACGGGCATATTTGCTAGTCTAATAATAAAGAGACAAAATGTCACACCCGGTTTTAAGGACAAAACCAGACATACACTATATGTGAAATAAAGAAATCAAATCTCACATATAGCCACAGATAAGTGTAATATCAAGAAACAAATGCTTAATATACATAACACAATAGTATAAAATATACCTTAGAGAGCAACACAGCGGAAAGACAACTCCGAACACCGGGTGTAGACTTCACTCCAGGAACAAACTAACTGGTTGATCACAAGCCTAACAATTCCAGAATCTAACAGTCTGGTACTCTTCCTGAGATTTGGGAAATAGCAAGAGTGAGTCCATGTCGAACTCAACAAATATAACATGGGGTTCATGAGGCTCAAAAGGTTTGACACGGTTTACTGCAATAGCTTTTAGTGAGTCATCTTTTTAGCAATTGAGTAGCAACGAGTTATCATAAGCCCAAATAACCTCATGATCATGTAAACGAGAATAATGTATAGCAAGAAATAATAATCAATAGTGAGCATCAATATCATCAGTATTATCATTATCATCAATGTTCATCATTTATTCTGTAAGGGTCCAAGGCCACTCGTGACCGTGAGCACGACTGTTATAACAGTTCTACACTCTGCAGAGGTTGTACACTTTCACTGTGAGTCGTGATTTACCCTTTTGCCCGAGGTAGCTAATCTCTTGACCCACTTCCAAGGAAGGTCGGCAGGGTTCACTATGAAGTCTTTCAAAGGTTCGTCTAACAAGTTAGGGCCATTAGATTCACTCGGCAAACAGATGTAGAGCCCCCCTTCCAAATGGCACAATAACGCGCAGCCTATACACATAAGGACAGAGGCCGCACTATACCCGATTCGTCAAGCCGTTCTTACGCCATGAAGGTTACCACTAACAAGCTAGAAAAGGTCCTCATACTTGACTAAAGCCAGAGCCATATAGCCCTCACAGTTGTACTGTAAGTCCCGGATGTTCGCTTACAGATAAGTCCTTAAGGAGAGAAACTAGAGCACCATAAAAACAACCCAATGCTCTAGCCCCCTTGAGCCATGTTGCTATAAAACATCTTTTAAACGTTTATTGCATATACCATTAGTCAAGTTACAGATCATGGTTATTTATCTTGAGCACTAGCATAATACTACCCAATGCAATGTCCCATAGGTGTCAAGGTACAAGATACAAAAGCTAGGATATCCTTAGCGGTAACAAGGTAGACACATGCTATATGATTATTATGACATTAATGTGAATAGGTAACAAGGAAGATCCCATGCTATACTTGCCTTAAACTATGACCCTTCTTCTAGTCCAAAGCTTCAGAAGAACTCCTTCTTGATCAACACATAAATCTCACCGACTGGACATTATCATAGAGCACCACACAAGCATCCATATGCAGTCATACACGAAGCAAACAATAGAAATAAATTAGAACAGTACACCAAACTTATGAAACAATAAGTGAAAAGGTTTTAAAGATGTTCTACGCATTGCTACGAACACACAGACACGAAAAACACGCTAATCGGAGCTACGATAAAAGAAATACATACACCGAAATGTTTTGTTATATAAAACGGAAAATTATAGGTCTCATTTGTTTTAACTATATAAAATCATATATATAGGATAAAATACTTTTTATAGATATTCAAAAGTGACTTAGGCTAAATTACATTTAAATTTAGAAAACTAAAGGAGAAATCAATAATATTTTATTTATAAATCTAGTTGCACAGTTATTAATCAAGTTAGACCTAAACTATGAAATTCCAGAGATTTTGATAAAGAAAACATTAATACTAGTACGTAGTTCATGTTGTTATAAATCCATTGCAATTTGAACGAACTAATTCAGAATTAAAACAAATAAGTTATGAATTAAACGAGATTTTCTTTAGTAAAATAATAGATTAAATCTAACATCGAATCTTAAAGGTAGAAAACCTAACCAACAGTAGCACTAACAGTATAAAAAGTATGTAAAACTCTTCTACACGTTACTACGATCACACAGACGTAAAGATCACGAAATTCGGATTTAAAACGTGAAAGTTATGAGTTTTCTAAGATTTCCTATAGATAAATAATTATTTTAATATAAACTCAAAAATAAATTGTCACAAAACTACTGTACAATTCTATCATCATGTAGAGCTCGCAAATACGAATCTAACACAATTTGAATGGATCAAATCGGAGTTAAAACGGAGATTCTACGACTAAAACAAGTTGAATGGCAAAACTGTAAATATCAGAAAACGTATTTTTCAATTACCGAGACGAAATACGCTTTCAAAAGATCAAAACGAACACGGTTTATTACGTTTTGGACCGTGGGTTCTAAACTAGAAAAGGGCAGGGACTCTTTAGAAAAATTACCGGCCGAAGGGGTATCGGCTAATCTCAGCCGTTGGATTTAAAACGGACGGCTGAGATTGGATCGGGGAGGACGGCGGCGGTACTCCCGCCGGAACAGTGGCCCGGCGGCGATTACACGGCGGCGCCATGGCCGAAAACACCTATCCCACGCTACGGAGCACGAGCTCGCGAACGGAAAACTCAGGGAGAGAGAGAATGACATGGCAAGCTCACCTAGGGCAAAATCGTGGCCGGGGATGAAGCAAGGAGAGCGTGCGGCTCGGAGAGGCGGACGGTGGAGGCGGACCTTCGGCCGTGGCCACCACAAGGCGGTAGAGCTGCGATTTGCGGCCGAATGAGGAGCGGGGAAGGGCGGCGGCTCCGTTTTTATAGTCCGGAGGTGGCGCTAAAGATGGAAAGGGGAGGATTGAGGTGACGGATTCGAATCGGGAGAGCGAAGGAAAGAAATCGGAACCGGCGTGGGGAGGAAGAAGGCGCCTGACATGCGGGCCCGAGTCGTCAGTGACTGGGAAGCGGGGAAAGGAAGGCGCAGGCGGCTAGCTGGGCCGGCGGCCGCGGCTCGGCCCACGCGGGCGATCTGGAGGAGGAAACGGGCCGCGCGTTGAGCAGACCGAGGCGGATGCGGGGTAAGCGGGCCGGCGCTGCGGGCTGCGGAAAGAAACGGGCCGAAACCGAGATGAGCTGATTTTCTATTTTCTTTTTCTTTTCCAATTTTTCAAAGCAGATTTTCAAATCAATTTTGAATTGCCTTTTGTATTTTCAAAAAGTACACACAATGCAAATTAATATGCAGCAGCATGAATGCTCAAATATGTTTCTATCCTTATATTTGACTTTAAATTAATAAAAATTATTATTATTCTAAATTTGCATGCTCACAAAAATACATAAAAATCATATTTTCCTATTTTTTTATTTTTCAAAATTTTAGGGTGTTACAATTCTACCCCCTTAAGATGAATCTCGTCCCGAGATTCGGAAGATGATGATAAAAGAGATAATGACACTTTGTCTTTATTTGATCCTCACTTACCAAATTACTCTTTCATTCAGAGTCATGAGACAGTTTCTCATATCCCGACTGACTAATCTGCCTAAACATGATCATCTCACCTATTGAGCTTCTCCGAAGTTATTTGTTCCTCTGCTATGACTTCTGTAAACTCATGGTCCACTTTGCTATCCTTGGTGTACCTATCTTCTAATTGATCATTCTCGTCTCCCTCAGGTAAAAGTCGACCACCTTGATACTCAATTCTTTTCCCTGTCGGTGTTGTTAAGAGCATTGTGCACCGAGTACCATGAATCACTCCTTTGTGTGCACAGAGCCATCCATTACCAAGAACCACACGAATTTTAAGTAACTCCAACACAATGAGAGTGGCGGTGAAGTTTTCCTTGGTTATAACAAGACTGACATTCGGGCATATCTGATCTGCCAGCATTTCTCCCACTGGGGTTTATACTAGCAAAGACCTCCTCATTGGACACTTCACCATCTTGCACGTCTCTACCATGTCGGCGGAAATGAAAGAATGCGAAGCACTAGGGTCAAATAGAGCCAAAACTTGTACTGAACTTACTTGAATATAACCTCCCACTACTTTGGTAACTCCATGAATTTTATCCATATCCACATTGCTCAGTCTTCCATTGACATAGTTTTGCTGCGCTTTTCTTCCTTGAACAGACTTCTTATGGGCTTTCCTTTTTCGCTTTCATTGTTGTGGATTCTGACTTAGTTCACTCCTAACTTGCTCTTCAACATTGTTGTTTTGATAGTGCTTAGCTTCATCATACCCATAACATTCTTCAATGGCAGAAACATTAGTCTTTTTCCACATATTAGTGCGAAACATCATATAGGGCTTCTGAGTCATGAGACACTATACTTCCTGTTATCAAGTGACCAACATCAGCAACACGAACAAGTATAGATGATCATGAGCTATCTAAAGGGACAACTCTCATCTCCATGGGTCCAAAGTTATCAACCTTGTTCACAGGACATTTTTGCTCATGAGTGGCAACTCAATTATGGAGATCAACCAATACTTCCAAATAAAGAGTTCAATCTTAATAAACCTTCTTTACATTGGCTACCCCCCTTAAAATAAGGGACACTGAATAGGTAGCTTGAACCCTTTTTCTAGATGAGCCAAAAAGTGTTCTGACATCCCAATGATTCTCTTGTGTATGGGTAAGAACAATAAATCTGAAATTTCTCGCGAGTAGAAAATCAGCCGTGCAGTAAAACAGCTGTAACTCTCATTCTGTTAGTCCAATGAAGCTGTAGTTTACACCGATGGAAAGCTTATAAAATTCTATACAACTTTCTAATAGAACATACTTCCAGACTCTGTAGTTAACTTGGTCGAAAACAGTACACATCAGAAACTGCTCCAGGTTTATGACAGCACAGATACATTGCCTTATGCTTTTTGTATCTCCCAAACCAAAGTAGCTTTGGAGATGGTTCTTGCATTTAGAGAAAGATATTAAAGTCTACTCTTGTCCAGAATTTTCTCATGATTTTTGGTCTTTCAAGAATAGAGATATAAGTTGATAAAGACAGGCTGCTCTAAAAGACAAGATATAGAAAGCAGGAGATAACCAAAACCCAGCTATTTATTTCATTAATCCTTATACCTTATACATATAAACTAAATGAAATCATGGACAAAACCCACGAGATCATTCCACTCATTACAAAATTCCAACTCAAGCATAAACATAAGCACAAAGCAACTAAACACTTAAAAGTTCATAAGCCACACATTAAGACGACTCAACTTGGCTACTAACGGTTTTATTACACGGGACATAACTCCTATTTCTTAATCATGGTGTGATTGCAGCAGTATCCGGAGTAGACAGAGTCTCTTACATTCCTGAGTCCTCTATATTGACATCTGAATCTCTGCATCCCTCTTTACCATTCTTATAACTCATACCTTAAGATGGGTCAACCTGGTATCCCTCAGGTGTAGATTTAGTACCCTCATACTCAATCCTTTCTCCTGAAAGTGTAGTTAGAAACACTGAACATTGGGCATACTCAATCACTCCTTCCTTTCTCCTGAAAGTGTAGTTAGAAACACTGAACATTGGGCATACTCAATCACTCCTTTACAAGTAGATAACCAGTCTATTCCCAGGATAACATCAATGCCCATTAATTCCAAAACAATGAGGTTTACCTTAAAATTTACCCCCTTTATGTCAAGACTAACTTTTGGGCATACGCGGTCTGCCTTTATTTCACCTCTTGGAGTTTCAACCATCACTGTTTTCCCCCTTGGAAGCATAAGTATGTTATGATCTTTTACATATTGTCTAGATATGAACGAATGTGAGGCACTGGGGTCAAACAAAACCTTGGCGTTTCCTGAACTTACTGGAATTGATCCAAACACGACCTCCTTAGCTCCAGGAATGGTGGAAATATCCACATGTTTCAACCTTCCATGGATATAATTTCTCTTTAATTTATTTCCCTGCACATGATCCTTTTGGACGTCCTGCCCTGGGTCTTGCTGTCGTTGGTTCTTTTGCGGGCAAGATTTGACATAATGTCCTTCCTGCTGGCAATGATAACACTTTCTCTTAGCTGGATCTTTTGTGATGTCATACTCCACAGAACTATTGTTTGGTATGCTGCTATCTTGCTGGCCATAAAAGTTCACCTTCGTCCCTTTGGCTTGTTTCTTAGCTTGTTTGGCCTTTCGGGGTTGATACTCCTTATAGGTAATTGTCCACCCATCTATGACTACTTCATGGGGAGTAGTTTTAGCTGAAGAGGCTTCTAACTCTTTAAGGTTTGGATTTATTTGACAAGGGATCGGAGCTGCATGTGACAATGTAGTATAACTCGATTGCTGATTGCTTTCCACAAGTGGTTCTAATGAGATTGCCTTCCTCTTCTTGTCCTTGTTGATCTCAAAATTTGGATCCACCTTGACTTTCCCCTTATTAGACTTGTTTTGAAGACAGGGAAAACCATAATGCTTACAACAATGACATTGTTTCTGCTCTCCAAGTGCCTTACTATCAACATCTTTATTGGATTTCATATTCTTCCAAGCTTCTGCTACTTGTATCTTCTCTGGCCCCTTGGATATGTTGGTCTGACCTTGAGATGAGCATTGTTGAGAATTTCCATGTTGAGCCATTTCTTCTGATATTTGATTTTGCATTGCTAATGGCTTCTTGTCAAAAGTGAGCAAAAGCAACACAGTTCAGTCCTCTTAACCTCTGAAGTCCAAAGTCTTCTCGTCACGAGCCGTCTAATAGACAAGGAGAAAAGGTTCAAAATAGAGACAAGGTTTTTATAACAGAACGGGGATAGAATTAAGCATAACTTTGAGAAAATAACAAAGTTGAGAGAAAGCAAGAAATAGGCAAAATAGAAACATGCTAAACGTCCAGTTCTAACTAGGCTTGCGTCCTACAGTCAGCATTGCTCTGATACCACTCTGTCACACCCGGTTTTAAGGACAAAACCAGACATACACTATATGTGAAATAAAGAAGTCAAATCTCACATATAGCCACAGATAAGTGTAATATCAAGAAACAAATGCTTAATATACATAACACAATAGTATAAAATATACCTTAGAGAGCAACACAGCGGAAAGACAACTCCGAACACCGGGTGTAGACTTCACTCCAGGAACAAACTAACTGGTTGATCACAAGCCTAACAATTCCAGAATCTAACATTCTGGTACTCTTCCTGAGATTTGGGAAATAGCAAGAGTGAGACCATGTCGAACTCAACAAATATAACATGGGGTTCATGAGGCTCAAAAGGTTTGACACGGTTTACTGCAATAGCTTTTAGTGAGTCATCTTTTTAGCAATTGAGTAGCAACGAGTTATCATAAGCCCAAATAACCTCATGATCATGTAAACGAGAATAATGTATAGCAAGAAACAATAATCAATAGTGAGCATCAATATCATCAGTATTATCATTATCATCAATGTTCATCATTTATTCTGTAAGGGTCCAAGGCCACTCGTGACCGTGAGCACGGCTGTTATAACAGTTCTACACTCTGCAGAGGTTGTACACTTTCACTGTGAGTCGTGATTTACCCTTTTGCCCGAGGTAGCTAATCTCTTGACCCACTTCCAAGGAAGGTCGGCAGGGTTCACTATGAAGTCTTTCAAAGGTTCGTCTAACAAGTTAGGGCCATTAGATTCACTCGGCAAACAGATGTAGAGCCCCCCTTCCAAATGGCACAATGACGCGCAGCCTATACACATAAGGACAGAGGCCGCACTATACCCGATTCGTCAAGCCGTTCTTACGCCATGAAGGTTACCACTAACAAGCTAGAAAAGGTCCTCATACTTGACTAAAGCCAGAGCCATATAGCCCTCACAGTTGTACTGTAAGTCCCGGATGTTCGCTTACAGATAAGTCCTTAAGGAGAGAAACTAGAGCACCATAAAAACAACCCAATGCTCTAGCCCCCTTGAGCCATGTTGCTATAAAACATCTTTTAAACGTTTATTGCATATACCATTAGTCAAGTTACAGATCATGGTTATTTATCTTGAGCACTAGCATAATACTACCCAATGCAATGTCCCATAGGTGTCAAGGTACAAGATACAAAAGCTAGGATATCCTTAGCGGTAACAAGGTAGACACATGCTATATGATTATTATGACATTAATGTGAATAGGTAACAAGGAAGATCCCATGCTATACTTGCCTTAAACTATGACCCTTCTTCTAGTCCAAAGCTTCAGAAGAACTCCTTCTTGATCAACACATAAATCTCACCGACTGGACATTATCATAGAGCACCACACAAGCATCCATATGCAGTCATACACGAAGCAAACAATAGAAATAAATTAGAACAGTACACCAAACTTATGAAACAATAAGTGAAAAGGTTTTAAAGATGTTCTACGCATTGCTACGAACACACAGACACGAAAAACACGCTAATCGGAGCTACGATGAAAGAAATACATACACCGAAATGTTTTGTTATATAAAACGGAAAATTATAGGTCTCATTTGTTTTAACTATATAAAATCATATATATAGGATAAAATACTTTTTATAGATATTCAAAAGTGACTTAGGCTAAATTACATTTAAATTTAGAAAACTAAAGGAGAAATCAATAATATTTTATTTATAAATCTAGTTGCACAGTTATTAATCAAGTTAGACCTAAACTATGAAATTCCAGAGATTTTGATAAAGAAAACATTAATACTAGTACGTAGTTCATGTTGTTATAAATCCATTGCAATTTGAACGAACTAATTCAGAATTAAAACAAATAAGTTATGAATTAAACGAGATTTTCTTTAGTAAAATAATAGATTAAATCTAACATCGAATCTTAAAGGTAGAAAACCTAACCAACAGTAGCACTAACAGTATAAAAAGTATGTAAAACTCTTCTACACGTTACTACGATCACACAGACGTAAAGATCACGAAATTCGGATTTAAAACGTGAAAGTTATGAGTTTTCTAAGATTTCCTATAGATAAATAATTATTTTAATATAAACTCAAAAATAAATTGTCACAAAACTACTGTACAATTCTATCATCATGTAGAGCTCGCAAATACGAATCTAATACAATTTGAATGGATCAAATCGGAGTTAAAACGGAGATTCTACGACTAAAACAAGTTGAATGGCAAAACTGTAAATATCAGAAAACGTATTTTTCAATTACCGAGACGAAATACGCTTTCAAAAGATCAAAACGAACACGGTTTATTACGTTTTGGACCGCGGGTTCTAAACTAGAAAAGGGCAGGGACTCTTTAGAAAAATTGCCGGCCGAAGGGGTATCGGCTAATCTCAGCCGTTGGATTTAAAACGGACGGCTGAGATTGGATCGGGGAGGACGGCGGCGGTACTCCCGCCGGAACAGTGGCCCGGCGGCGATTCCACGGTGGCGCCATGGCCGAAAACACCTATCCCGCGCTACGGAGCACGAGCTCGCGAACGGAAAACTCAGGGAGAGAGAGAATGACATGGCGAGCTCACCTAGGGCAAAATCGTGGCCGGGGATGAAGCAAGGAGAGCGTGCGGCTCGGAGAGGCGGACGGTGGAGGCGGACCTTCGGCCGTGGCCACCACAAGGCGGTAGAGCTGCGATTTGCGGCCGAATGAGGAGCGGGGAAGGGCGGCGACTCCGTTTTTATAGTCCGGAGGTGGCGCTAAAGATGGAAAGGGGAGGATTGAGGTGACGGATTCGAATCGGGAGAGCGAAGGAAAGAAATCGGAACCGGCGTGGGGAGGAAGAAGGCGCCTGACATGCGGGCCCGAGTCGTCAGTGACTGGGAAGCGGGGAAAGGAAGGCGCAGGCGGCTAGCTGGGCCGGCGGCCGCGGCTCGGCCCACGCGGGCGATCGGGAGGAGGAAACGGGCCGCGCGTTGAGCAGACCGAGGCGGATGCGGGGTAAGCGGGCCGGCGCTGCGGGCTGCGGAAAGAAACGGGCCGAAACCGAGATGAGCTGATTTTCTATTTTCTTTTTCTTTTCCAATTTTTCAAAGCAGATTTTCAAATCAATTTTGAATTGCCTTTTGTATTTTCAAAAAGTACACACAATGCAAATTAATATGCAGCAGCATGAATGCTCAAATATGTTTCTATCCTTATATTTGACTTTAAATTAATAAAAATTATTATTATTCTAAATTTGCATGCTCACAAAAATACATAAAAATCATATTTTCCTATTTTTTTATTTTTCAAAATTTTAGGGTGTTACACAAAATTTCAGGCTATTTTTTTTCGTCCATCCATTCTTTTGGTCCGTCTCTCTCTAGCTACCGGACAATGGAGAGTTTCTTCTGTCCGAACTTATATATATAACATGTGCTCATACGAATTAGAATAGCCTTATCTAGCGAGATACGGAGTCAGATTCCAAAATAGACACCGGTTCTTAAGGTGAATCCTAATCCAAATAGATTCCTCGGCTCCGAGTAAACTAAATAGGAATATGAATCCTAACCCAAATAAAGAACCTTGCGCAAAAAAAAAACAAATAACGACCTATATTTGGATATGGAATATTTGGTAGGGCCTGCGTGCTGCAACAATGTATTGAAGTCAAATTGTTTAATATCACATGAAGCACTAAAATATCAATTATTGGTTGGGCATTGGATTTGGAAGATTCGAGGTCCTGGTACATCACGTATCACTTATTTTGCTTGACGGTTGATCATGTTCATACCTACGTGATTAAAAGGAAATAAGCGAGCAACATAAAATCAACTAGCGTCAGCAGTGCTTGTGCGGACTAGAGTCTTGATCCAAGGTCCACGTAGGAAGTTTGAAAAACAAAATACAACTGAGACTCGACACCTGATTGGATGGCTTTGAGCTAGCACGTAGTACGTACTACTACTACTTGATTGAAGGACTCGAGGAAGAATCATCGTACACAGGGAGCGCCTCGATCCCCGGAGTGCCGGAGTCGTTTGTCGCCACCCGCAGGGCGCAGCTCCGCCCCTCGCACTTGGAGTCCCGGATGCCGGTAGTTCAGCCAACCATCGCTAGATCCGCGCGACCATGCCGGCGACCACCGTGCGTGGGCAGTTTGTGCTCCACCAACGGCTGTGCAGGTGGGGTGAGGCCCGTGAGGGCCAAGGGCCAGTGACTCTGGCATCCGCGTCATGCACCTGGGAGTTCCCGGACTTCATAGAACGATGAGAGAGGCCAATATACACCTCCAACGGCGTCCTTGGCCGGCGAGCTCTACCACGCAGCCCTGTGGCACGAGGAGAACATAGAAGCACTCTTGCCTGCGGCCCCACCGAGCTCCATGTATGACCCGGACCTCGAGGAGTCGAGATCGCCGGTTTTGACAAGTTCCTGGACACTACGGAGGGGCAGTACAAGGCATACGCCAAGAGGCTGGGCACTCTGATTACCTACTACTCCTCAGAGCGTGAGGACAAGAATCTGACAGGCAACATCCGGAACAAACTGGTGTATCTGCGCTCTGCGGCGGGACAACAAGCGCTACTTTGAGATGAAGGAACGTATCATCGCCTTCATCGACACCCTGCACGCAGAGGTGAGGGGTGGCTCAGGGCGTCCACGGACGATGACGCATTGAAGGTGGCGTCGGCGTGGTACCATGTGACGTACCACCCAGACCGCCGCGACGAGAAGCGGTTTTGGAGCTTCCTATGGATCGTCTGTGACACCCTGCTAGCGAGCAAGGCGGCACGCAGGTGCCAGAAGCGGGTGGAAGACGGTACCACTATAACAGTTAAGTTAGCTTGTGTTGCGAGTGGAAAATAGGTAGCATTGGATTTATCAAGAATTGATGATTAAAACACTACGTTAATAATCTACCTGTTGCAAATTATAAGTCATTCTACCTTTCTTAGGTAAGAGATTAAAATCATAATTACTTAATTGTCTCAAACTCATGAGCCGTACACACGCGGGTTAGATAGCATATGTCCAACCAAAGTACGGAGTCTAATTCCAAAGCGTATTAGAACAAATCGCACAGGATATAAATCACGTTGCAGCGCACGGGCATGTTTGCTAGTTATATTAAGCCGGTAAGTAGACGAGAATTTAACTAATAATACATTTACGGATATGAAACAAGTACGCTAGCTATCAGCTAAGTTTTATTAGATTTATCACTAGTAGAGAACCTACTTTAGTCCCGGTTCCTAACCTCCTTTACTCCTGGTTTTGGAACCGGGACTAAAGGTGTTTATTGGGTAAAAAAAGATGCATCTGTAAAGATTCGAACCCAAGACATCCTACTTCAGCCCTTGCACGCGTTGTCATCTCAATTCCCACCACACATCTGACTTAGATAAGATACGCTCTCCTTTTAAATTCACTCTGGGGACACCTTTAGTCCCGGTTCATGTCTAAAACCAGGACTAAAAGTCACACTTTTAGTCCGGGTTTGTGTCTCAAACCGGGACTAAAAGTTTCTCGCACTGATATGCCTTGGTAAACCGGGACTAAAGGTCCAGTCATCTTTTTAGTCCCGGTCTGGGTTACCAACTGGGACTAAATATCTTTTTGTCTCGGGCGCAGATTTTGCTGAGACTATTGCAAATTTTGGACATCGATCAAAGGCCTGTTCTCTAGTAGTGTATAGAAAAGTGTGTGTCTATATCTATATAATGATGATTTTTTTTATGATGGAGGGAGTATATATAAAAGTTAGCTCTTATTAGGATGGATCCGAGGCGGGCGGGAGGCCTCACCGAGCTGTTGAAGCCGTTGCCTAATTCTTTGTCTCCGTTGATGAACCCTTCTTAATAATGCACGACGAGGTTGTGCCCAGAAGCCGTCGTCCTTCTTTACAGAAGCCGCAGCAGGTGTTGCCCCGTCGTCCTCGGCCTTTTCGTTGCCTTATATTATATAATAATAAGGGGTGAAATAATAGTTAAGCAATATATACTATATATATATATACAAATAAGTCGACGACAATTATTTATATATAATAATACTTTTTGGAGATGAAGAAGTACGTATGTATATACGGATAACAAATTAAATAAATAAATATACTAATTAATACTAGCTTATAGTATATACTAGCATGCATGCATGTACTCCGTCGTCTATAACTATATATATAGGGCTCACCGTGCTCCTGATCGTCCAGAAATTCCTTGGCTCGTTTCACGTATTCCTGCAGGGGATGCATGTCTTCCTCTCCATTTTGCCTTGCAGTTGCAGCGGCTGATGGTCTGACGAGGCTATAAATGCTCGCGCTCTTGAGAGCCCATGCCTTGAGGAAGCATTTGAGAACCCCGGGGGCGAACAGCAGGATGCCTGCCAGCAACAGCCTCTTGTCTTCGTCTGGTGGCCAGGACTTGCAGAAGACGTAGATGGCCACGGCGACCTGAGACACCGCAGTGACCACGTGTCGGCTCCACAGCTCGTTGTCTTCAATGTTGTAGGCGGTGATGTTGTCCTGTCCACCGAGGTGAAGCAAGAGGACAGGCGCCCACATCACCTCCAGCGTGCTGATGTCGCTGCCTCCGCCACCACCTTGATCCTTGTGGCGGTTGAAGAGTGTGGCGAGGGCGTAGATGGCCACAGCATCACCACCAAGGTATGCCAGCCATGTTATGCATCTCACCCATCCAGGAATAGCAAACCTACGCAACGAGGAAAAGAACAAGAGGAGGACTTGGATGACCATGCTCGTGAGGACGAGGACGCGTAGCTGCCACTCCTCCCACCAGTGCACAGCGCTCGTGAGGCCTCCCATCTTTCCCTCTCGTCTCTCCCACAAATACACTGGATCGGATCATGCATGCGCTAGCTGAGCTGACGACAAACACGTACGTAGCTAGTGTACCCGCCCATCCTATACTACGTATATATATACTATTGGCATAATTAACTCGAGGGGTGGTCCAACGTTACCTAGAATCATATATAGGAATCGAATCATAGTTATTTACGGGATACCGTATGATTGGTTGCTTGCACTAGTCTTAAACTATATTAAACTGATTCTAGGGAATCATATAGTTAATTACTTATTTACGAGAAGCTGTATGATTGGTTGCTTGAACTAGTCTTAGACTATATTAAACTTATGCAGGGTAATCCAAAACAACATATACTTAAATATGTAATGTATTTGTCTCCAAAAAAATATGTAATGTATTGATGTTTGGTTGTCTTAGAATATCTTTATGAGCCTTTCTAAAATTTACTCTACAAATCATCATTTGGAGAGTCATTTGAGTAAAATCACTTTCTATATCTCTGTACTCCCTAATAGTATTTCTATATTTTATGTGCACTCTAGCCTCGCTCTTTATCTTTAGCTAGCGAAGAATCTGGACTAGAGAATCTGGGATAACCAATAATTAAAGAAGCCGTTGGAGTTTTTTTTTAACCAAAATCCCTATTCCTAATAGTTAGGAAGAATATATAGTCTCCTGGGAGTTGCTCTTATATGTTGCGAATGACCATCTCTATTTTTGTAGAGCAGGGGAACAAAGAACATTTCATTTTTGTACGCATCATTGGTTTGCACAAGCCTGTATTGCCTAATACGACTGAAATCGGGTGTACTACTTAATGCAACATTGAACTTACTTTAAGCACCATGCAAGTCTGTATAAAAGCCTGCGTGTAACCAAACATAGGTAAAATGTACTATACAAAACTGGATACAAGCCAATGCAAGCAACCAAATGCAACCTACGAGATCATAGGTGAATTTAGTACCTACATCTAATTAAAAAAAAGCTTATCTCTGCACGCGCGCTCTCTCTCTCTCTGCTTATTTTCTAACACAATACATATATAAATACTCTATAGCTTCTATATGTTGTGATTAATTATCAATTACATTATACATTTAAGTATCTATCTAAATCCATAGTCATCTAGATTTTAGCTTCTACATTTTGGTCCCGATTACTTTACCTTTTAAGTCACTGCTAACTTTAGCTTTAAATCAAAACTCTCCTTTTATATTTTAAAATAGTTGCTAGGTCATAGACCCAATTCTTCGTTACTACAGTACCATAAAACAGTCATTTTATCCTGTACCATGACATTTAAGATGTTGATTTTACTTTATCAAAGAATTATGTGTGTAGTATTATTGACAATAAAAAACAAAGTGCTTGCAATTAAACTATTAGTTTAATTAGATGCTACATTGTTGAGGTCAAAATTTATAAATCTATTTAAAATAACAACTTACATAATTTATAGTCACTGACTATCTTACTATTACTAATTGAAAACTACAGCTAGAGTCTCCATATTTATCCTAGAAATTCTCACGAAATCAGAAAAAAATTCAGCTGTCATTGTTTCGGCAAAATCTTATCATCACTATCAATAATAGTAATTGGATATATTTTTTAAAAAAATCTACCTCTACCATTCATTTATCTGCATGGTGGCACGCGACACGTATATTTTACTGAGTTACCTTTTTTTGTATAAATAGTGGTAGAAGCAGGTAATTTAGAAGCGTATTGGTGTACTTTGAAGTTATGTTACCTCATGTTGTAATCATGTGTCATGACATCATGAATCAAGATTTTGGATTTTTAATTCTTTTACCTTTTTAGTTGTTTTAATTTTTTACATGTTAAATTGACACTTATACATGTATTTAAAATTATTATTTTGTATTTTATTAAAAATATGGATTCCAGGTCCTATGATGCATTCTTGGTTACTAGATTGGTATAAATAATCGTGTGGGCCACCACCATGGCATACTAACTCACAATCCGAACTCAAATCAAATGGAAGCCTCAATGGTTGAATAATGTATGGGATATACTTCTTTTGTCCTAAAATATATAGAAGGGATTTCTAATGCCTGGAGCTAATTTAGCCATATTTACCCTGATATAATCTACAAAATCCTTCAAAAAAATACTATTGGAACTTAAGAATGAAGTTGACCCTGTCGACACGATGATGTTCTAGAATGGATTAATTTGTCCTAAGTCAAACTGTTATAAATTTAATCAAGTTTATAGAGAAGAGTATGGTCGGCGGCAAACAAGAGGAATAATGTATGGCTTTCGTTCGTTCACCTCCGAGTTAAAGTACTGACAAATCAATTCCTTGCTTCTTGTCGCCTAAAATTTAAAGATGTAATGGATGGGTGCTTATGCTTTGCTTCTTGGCACCCTTTACTTGTCTCTTCCAAAGCATCATGTGCATTGATCTTTGTTAAAGACCGGGCCGGGACAACCATATTGCCCAGCTAGCAGTACCAAAAGAGAGACATATACGTCCTGACTCCTGACAGCTTTATTTCTGAAGAGCTTCAGCACGAAGTTTTACTGCTAATAAACGCTATATATCCCATAGGCGACTCTACAAAGAACTGGTTGGTCATTCACAAGTGCACGACATCTACAAATGGCTGTGGGACTGCTTTTGCCAACCTAAGACTGTCCGCAGTGGCATACTCTAAATGGTACTCTAAAGCTTTAGAGTATGAATATAGAGTAAAAACTGCTGCACTGGATACTCTAAAACGATACTCTATCCTTTCTCTCACTCTATATTTAGAGTAGTACAGTGTTTACTCTATAATGCGTAGTGGTGGGCCCTACTAGCTAAACCAAGGAAAAAAATGCTATAACTCACAAACCAAAAATCCAAATTAAATTTCGATTGTACCATTAAATTCGTCTCAATAAATCCTTCAAAACTAGATCACTCATGGATATATTTAGATAAAGTGACAAGTGGGTCCTACAGTAGATAGAGTGGATAGAGGATGATATAGAGGATGGATGGGTGCGGGAGAATTGAGTATAGAGGAGAGAATCTTGCTGACTAGGACGTATAGAGGATGAATATAGAGGACCATGAGTGCGGATAGCCTAAAGGTCTTCTTCTGGCTGTTGATAAAAAATGACAGACTAAGCACAAGGAATATTTTGAAAAGGAGGAATATGTTTCTGGAGTCATATAACTGTGTGCTTTGCAATGAGATTGCAGAAGAAACTGTTGAGCACCTATTTCTTCAGTGCAGTTTTGCCAAGCATTGCTGGAACATCTTGAACCTGGATATCCCCATGCACACAAACTTCCCTGACATTGTGGACCATTTCAGAAACAAGTTACAGTCCCAATTCTTCATGACAGCCGTGATTCTAATGTGTTGGACAGTCTGGACAGCAAGAAATGATCTGATCTCCAAAGGATTTCGTCCAAATCTGGGGACCTCCAGAAGCTTCTTCTGCAAAGAACTCATGCTTTTGATGCATAGAGTTAAGCCGAGGCTTTCACTTAACTTTGAGCAATGGACACAAAATCTGGTGTAATTGTTAGATTGTTTTTTATTTTCTTTGTCTCTTTCTTTGTTTCTTAAGCTAGCCCTCTCCTCCCCTGCTTCTCCTTTCTGTAAAAACTTGTTTTGGTTTTTAATGCATTCTTTCTTGTAGGGGCCTTTGCCCCTCCAGTTCCCTCAAAAAAAAAGAGAGAAGACGATATTGTTTGCAAATGGACTGCTGATGAGGGTGTAGACTGCCAAATCGGTGAATAAAGCACAATTAGGATTCCCTTGTTTTCATTTGAGATTATTTATCAAGTGTTTGATGACATCGATATAAAGGTACTTTAGCTTTAAACCAAAACTCTCCTTTTAATTTTTTTTAAATAGTTGCTAGGTCATAGACTGAACTCTTCATTACTACAATATCATAAACAAACCATGGCACTTAAATTGTTGATTTTACTCTTTCAAAGAATTATGTATGTAGTAGTACTAGTAGGTCTCCCGCGCGTTGCCTTGGGGTGTGTCTATTCTAGTGCTATATGGTTAAAGTGAGAGTATAAGTAGTTTAGAAGCAGAACTGAGGAGGTATTGTTTTAGGGGACATGTACTGTTTTGTCGTTGCGGTCACTATTGCACAAATACATATATGAAAATAGTGTAGGAAAATATAAGGTTTTATTGTTGTACTACGTAAAAGTTCTCTTTACACTATTATCTAATGTAAGGCCATGTTTGATACCCCTCTGATTATAGTAATCTGATTATATAATCAAACTTTGATCCAAACGGGATTGATTATGTGATGGATTATTATTATAATCAAAACTCTTGATTACCATAATCGCATAGTCCAGGTGAGACCAGGTTATATAGGGAATTATGGGTGTTGAAATTCCACTTTGCACCCCATTGATTATCAAACTTGCCAAATTATGAAGGATGAAATGGTAATTTCTCACTTTAAGAGATGCCATAATCAATCACCATAATCCATAAGACCCAAACACTCTAGTTATTATAATCTGTAATCCTAAATATAATAATCCTATGCATAATCCGTATTATAATAATCGAGCCGTGATCCAAACAGGCCGTAAGTGTCACACAGGCTGAGTTGTTACTTAGTAGGTAAGAAAGAGAGGGAAAATTAAAAAAAACAAAAGGGAGAAATTTAAAAGGAGGAGAACATTTAATTTTTTAGGGAAAGAACGTTTTTTGCTTTTCTTGGAAAAAATGAAACTAATCTAAGCGTCAGACACGCTGAGTTGTCATTTGGTAGCTAAGCAAGAGGGGAAAATAGAAAACATAAAAGGGGAAAATAAGAAGCGGAATTAAAATAAAAATTTAATTAGGAAAAGGGGAAAGCTTGCTACAGTGAAATAAAGAAGTTGAAATAAGGAAAGAGGAAAAAAAGGAGGAGGAAAATAATAGTAAGAAGGCCAAAGGATGCTGAAGCGACCGGTGAACAGAAATAAGGAAAGAGGGAAAAGGGGAGGAAACGGTAAAGTTAGGAAAAGGGAAAAGCTTTGCTACAGGGAAATAAAGAAGTTGAAATGAGGAAAGTGAGAAAAAAAAAGAGAAGGAAAATAACAGTAAGAAGGGCAAAGGGTGCTGAAGCGATCAGTGAACAGAAATAAGAAAAGAGGGAAAACCATTTTAGCTACGGCAATGTGATTTTAATGCAAAATTGTAGCGAAAATTTGTACTTCAAACATTTTGCTTTCAGAGCCACACTAATATAATCCAGGTGGGGGATTCTCTCCCCCCCGTTGAATTATCAAAAAAAAAAGAAAGGAGGGAAAAGGGGAGGCAACGGTAAAAGAAAGAAAAATGGAAAAGGCTGCTACTGGGGCGGTGGACAGTGGAACAGTGCCGATGCGCGTCCGTACATCTACAATTGTATATATTTTTATTGATTGATTGATTGCTAGGTCATACTGAACTCTTCATTACTACAATATCATAAACAAACCATGGCACTTAAAATGTTGATTTTACTCTTTCAAAGAATTATGTATGTAGTAATATTTGTTAATAAAAATAGAGTGCTTACAATTAAACGATCAATTTAGATGCTACAATTTTGAGGTCGAAATGTATATATAAATTTAAGTAACAACTTACGTAATTTGTTTTCATGGACTACCTTGCTATACTAATTGAAAACTCCATTTATAGTCCATGTTAATCCTAGAAATTCTCACGAAATCAGAAAATTTTCAGCCATCATTTCGGAAGACTCTAATCATCATTATCGATAATATTAATTAGACACATTCTAAAAAAACATCCACCTTCACCATTAATTAATCTACATGATGGCACACAATATGTATATTTTACCAAGTTACTTTTTTTATTAATGAATAGTGGCAGAAGCAGGCAATTTAGAAACATATTGGTGTACTTTGAAGTTATGTTAATTACCTCATGTTGTAAGCATGTGTCATGAATCCAGGTTTTGGATTTATTTTAACCTTTTTAGCTGTTTTAATCTTTTACATGTTAAAATGATACTTCTACATATATTTTAAAAATTTTCTTTTGTATTTTTTAAAATAAAGATTCCAGGTCCTATGATGCATTCTTGGTTACTAATGGTATAAATAATCGTGTGAGCCACCATCATGGCATACTAACCCACAATCCGAGCTCAAATCAAACGGAAGCCTCAATGGTTGAATATAATGTACGGGACATACTTCTTTTGTTTAAAATATATAGAAGAGATTTCTAAGATTGCCCAACGCGAATTTAGCCATATTTATCGGGTCCATCGACCCTGGTATAATCTACAGATCTAAAACACTACTGGAACTTAGGAAAACATTTTATATAATGAAGTTGGCCCCCTGTCGACACGATGACAATGTTCTTGAATTGATTCGCTAAGTTTATCTTAAGCTAAACTATATTATAACTTTGGTTAAGTTTATGGAGAAGAGTATGGTCGGCAGCAAACAAGAGGGATGAAGTATGTCTTTCGTTCGTTCACCTCCAAATTAAAGCACTGACGATCATATTCCTTTGTTGCTTCTTATCGCCTAAAATTTAAAGAAGTAACGTATCGGTGCTGATGCTTTGCTTCTTGGCTGGCACCCTTTACTTGTCTCTTCCAAAGCATCATGCATTCCATGAATTCCTGATCTACAGCTCTTTTTCTAAAGATGGTTGGGTGTCACTAGGAATTGGTCTTTGTTAAAGACCTGGACAACCATTTGCCCCAGCTAGCAGTACCTAAAGAGAGACAGTCCACTCCTAGCAGCTTTTTTTTTTAACGAACCGGCAGGAGAGCTGCCCGCTATATTAAAAAGAAGGAGACGCCCGGATGGGCACTGTACAGCCACACCAATATACAACAAAAACAAAAAGCGAAAGAGAGAAAAAAGACCTCCACTAGGGGAGGGGCCGATCAAAACTGCAGACGGTGGTGGCTCACGAAATTAGCCAAGTGCTTTGCTCCTGCCATAATCCACACTCTCACCTCTTCCATGATTTTCTGAAGCACCGCAAAGTTTATGGACTCCACGTGTTCGAATACTCTCGTATTTCTTTCCTTCCAAATCTCCTAACAAACTAGGATGATGATTGAATGGAGGCCTCTCCTGCTTGCGCTTGGCACAGCTGATATGGCCATCCACCACTTCTCAAGTGTCTCACTAGGCGGCCATCTCCTGGCAGCTTTATTTACACACTGAAGAGCTTCAGCACGAAATTGGTTTACTGCTAATAAACCCTATATATCCCAGAGGCGATTCTGGCCGGAGAAGAAGACAATATTGTTTGCAAATGGACTGCTGATGGAATGCAGTAGACTGCCAAATCGTTGTAAGGAGCACAATTAGTTATTCTTTTTTTTTCTTTTGAGATTTTTTATTATCACGCGTTTGATGACACAATGTACTGTGCAAGCTTGCTGATCAGAACCTCTGGAACTTCGGGACAAGGTGCATCATGCCTTTAGTATTTCATACCAGACCATATATGACAGTATTAGCTCCTCAGCATAACTAAATAATCATACATAGGTCCAAGATATATACAGCCATCCCTAAAAATAGAAAGCAGTAGTAAGAACATTGAGATATACACGGGCCGACACATATACACGTGGAAACTTTCCTCTGGTTCCTCTGTTTAGAGAATGTATATGCAGTATACTAGTGCTACACCGTTACATCGAGTTCAACCTGCCGCCGTCTCCGTCTGCTGCCGCCGGTTCGTCCAGCCTCCTCTGCTTTGGTTGCCTCCTGGATGGCTGAAGACACAGGGACCATGTCAGGTAGGACGACCGTGACACAACAAATATTAAACAAGTACATACCTGTGTCATTAATGGATGAAGTTGGAAACATTTTAACTGGTGTTGGTGAAATAGACAGCGTACCCTCAAAGGCTGCAGCACTTGGAGCATCTGCAGGGCATAGGAGTTTCAAGTGAAAGGTGCTACTTTTAAAGTACAAGAACTGTGCAAGCGTGTATGCATATAACAACGAAGTCAAGAGAAAATTCGGTATTGCACAAGCACAAAAAAGGTTATGTTGTATCTAACCATACCTATAAAAGTCGAGCGCCGGCCGGATCTGCGCCGCCGCCACCACTACTGGTGACTTGATCTGCGCCCCTGGCGCCTGCGGTGGTCGGATCCGCCGCCGGTGGACCGTTGGAGGCCGGATTTGGTGGCCGATGCATGAGGGACATGGAAGGGGCACCGTGCTCGGAGGAGAGGGAGGGCCACCATCGCCGGTGCGGTCCTCCCCACGCGCCACTGCTACTTGTGGTGGCCGCCGCCGCCGGAGGGGGCAGGCCCGTGCCTCCTCCTCCCCGCCAACCGCCTTCGCTGCCTCCACACAGGAGAGGGAGGCATGCGTGGAGGGATGGACTAGAGGGAGAGACCGACGAGAGAGGGACTGAAGAGAGAGAGACGAGAGAGAGAGAGAGAGGGAGGGACGGACGAGAGACGGATGAGAGAGAAGGACGGATGAGGGAGAGTTATTTCCGCTCCGCTGCACGCGTGGCGAGCCATGAGTGGCCACCAGCCCCGCTTCTAGATCGCTGACGTGGAGTAGCACATGGATCATCCTAGCGCGCAGCACATTTGTGCTTTCTCACTGTGACAGACACACGGGCCCCACTCCTACTTCCACTCCCACTCCCGTTCTTGTGCGCCCACGCCTCGAGATCTAAATGCAGTGTTGAATAACTGAGGCGGTTATTTGGAAGCAACTGAGGCGGTTGCATTATAATGACCGCCTAACCGAGGCAGTTGCGTTATAATGTCCGCCTCGGTTAACGTATTAACCGAGGCGGTTGCGTTATAATGCCCGCCAAATGCATGTTATGGGGATGCAGGTGCAAACCTGAAGAATTCACCCTGTGACTGATCTGAGGAGGCCCTGAACAAAGCAAGACGCGTGTGAGTGGCAGGATGCAAAACATGCAAAGAAAACCTAATTATTAGTAAATAAATACCTTTTTGGCAGAAAGGAAAGGACGAGGATATGTGCCGGAAGACTGCTATATTCTTGTGATGATTCGTGCTTCGCCATGACCTGCAACCAGATTAGAGATATGAGGCCGCGCCGCCTAGGCGGCCTTCTAGCGTGTCCACGTAAGCTTCATTCGAGTGGTACGTTGGTTAGAAACTACACGGCCTAGATGAATCAACCTATTGTCCTTGCATGCATTCGGCCATTCACGTCGGTAGATGAACCAACAACTCATCCAAATGGGCGCATGTGCATTGAATGCAGCAGGTGGATAAACGAGGAGCAGCATGTACTGCAGGCCATCTACCGCCACCGTCCACCACTTTGGTGTAAGCAGGTGGACACATTTAATGCTTGTTGTCCTGTACAGATAGAAATTTACTATCAGTAAGTCCAAAAAAAAAGTAAAAATGTACTATTAGTAAGTAAAAACAGGTCGTCACTTTCAGGATCATAGTATTACCACCCATCTCTCTAGCTAAATTTATGAGAGACATATATTATATAACTAAACTAACAGTACTTACTTTACACCCTGCATGGTAATATATTTTTTATAAGTTCTGTCAAAATTTTTCACACCCAGAGTAGGTCGAAAGCAGGTGGGCACATTTAATGCCCCTCCTTTACGTGCTGAAATTTTTTACACGCGCGGAGTAGGTCGAAAGCAGGTGGGCACATTTAATGCCTCTCCTTTACATGCATAGATTTTTCACACGCGTGGAGACGCCTGCTCCTCCTACAAATTCGCATGCCTACCGAGGCTTATCTTGCCTATATAAGCATGTACCATTCCTTGGTTCATCGCACCCCTCACCCTCCCAATGTTTGCTTGTGTCCTTGTTGTAGTTCATATCTGAGGAATCAATGGCCATGTCCTCACTGTGAGTTCATCACACCGCTCACCCCTCCCAGTGTTTAAATGTGTCCTTGTTGTAGTTCATATTTGAGGAATGAGTGGTTGTGTCCTCATTGTAGTTCATACCTGAGGAATCAGTGGTTTGTGTTGCTGGTGCTGGTCTTTGTTTATACAGGAAACACCTTTAACAACAGATTGCATAACAAAGACTACGTGACAGGTCTATGTTGCGAACTCACACAAACAAATGATTTTATACATTGAACGTGCACTTACTGGGTTGGCGCTTGATTATGCTTGTAGCAAGTGGCTGGGCAAATGCTTTATACTTTGCTAATTGAACTGCCACGTAGTATCACATCACTCTATCTTTGCCTGCGCCTTTAAAACCACACCCTCTATCCCATTCATCTCTACACTGCACCACCGCTCTACCCTCATTGTTGTTTCTTGCACGCTGCAAGTGATGAGCTATGGCCATGGCAAGCAGTAGCGTGGCATCAACACTGAGGGGATGTTGCCAGCAGCACCACGGGGGGCATCGTGTCCTGCTACGGTAACAACAATGTCTACTCGCCGTCGCACGCAAAAGGGCCTAGCCCAGACGGGCATGAGAGAGCGGCTCTAGGGAGGGTGTGCTACGGAGATCCGCATCCGCACACCCGATTCAGGTTGTGGATCGACAGGTTTCAGCATGCCTTTCAGGCGGTGGTGCTGTTATGTTCTGCTTCTATGGTGAGCGCCTCCACAACGAGCGCAAGTTCAACTTCCTGGCCGTGCATCGTCCTATCATCCTTGAACACCTCCGCATCCACCTCACCATGGCCAACATCAGGGCGATCGCTGTGGACTACGACCGAAGGTGTGGCTTCCTTGCACCGCTCGTGTTCCCTACACTACTATCAACGCTATCGCCACCAACTCCGATGGCGACGGTGCCGGCTACTGATGGTGGTGTTGTTGCCACCGTCGGCGCCGAGGCAACCACCATAACTGATTACCATCATGGTAGCACCGAGAAGAACGTGGATGGAGACTTCATGGCCACTACTGAGTGTGTGATCTCCTGCAACCTAAATGATTTGTGTTGGACATGGGACTAGAGCCCTCCTCTATTTTGCACTCCACACTCAAAGAATCCCATGGATGGTTAGGAGTGTTTACTCAGAAGACTGTTTTTTATCTGCCTAGGAAATATTGAGAGGGACCATCCCTTTGGTTTGTCCTTTTCTTTTTGATAATAAATATTCCTTCCTCTGTTGTATCCACTGTTTCCATCCATAGATAAGGCTTTCCCTGCTACCAATCAGGGGCCAAGCTAGAGTTTGGAGACCCTGCTGCACCACATTGCATTGGTACATGTAACAATGTACTCTCCATCCATAAAAGGATGGAACTATATAATTTATGTAAACAAAACCAACTTTACTTTCACCATATGTGTAGTAAACATTATTACCATGTTAGGTTTCCAGCAAATGTACTGCAAAACAAGATGTCATGATTATTATAATAGTACCTATTGTATACCAGAATTGTTAATATTTTTATATAACTTGGGTCAAAATTCAAAGTGTTTAAGTCCTTAAAACTCAAAAATTGCATCCTTCTATGAAGGGGACAGAGTATTATGCTGCCCTAATTTATTAGGCATTTGTCAAGTGCAGCTTTGCCCACTTTTCTTTTGGTCTGTATCACTAAATCCTACAGATATTCAAATATAATTATGAAGCATATTTTTGCTTGAGATATTTGCCGAGGCCAAAACAAGATTTTGGACTCTTTTTTTGGGTACCCATGGAGATTTTTAAGTCATGTATATCTCTACAAAAAAAACTTGCTCCAACAAATAATTAATGTTTTAGAGGAAAATATGGTTCGACATGCCATTGAATTAATGACTTACTACCTCCGTAGGAAAAGAAATACAATTCCAGGAACATTATTTGTTGAAGTATCTAAAGTTCAATCAAATATATAGACAAAAATTTAATGTCCATGATACCAAATAAATATATATGCTACGAAAATATGCCTCATGACAAATTCAATGGTACTTAGTTGATTTCATAAATACTGATATTCTTCTATGTAATAGTTACTCAAATTTAGAATATTTTACTTGGATACTATGTTAGAATTGTATTATTTTATAGATAAAAGGAGTACTATGCTTTTATGAAGGCATGCGCTCAAGTTTTGGCATCGCAATCTTGAATACTTGCATGCGATTTTTCTGGTAGACCTGCTGTAGTTTTGCTTGGAAGGAATCATAGTATATTGTTCTAGCCGGAACACATTCATCCAAACCAAAATCTCCAGCACTCCTGCAGCCTACAGTTCAGCATGCCATTATTATACTTGCTCAGCTTTAAAATGGTTCCTTGTAATTGCACAGTATTATCCCAAAACACAACAGCAAAGACACTGGAACCTGATATTGGCTACGGGCGGATGGGACTTGGCAGAGCTGCCCTTAACTCATTTTCTGCGTACATCAGGGTTCAAACTTTTGGCAAAATTTCGACTGGTATTCATGAATTTTGGGTGTTCTCTGAGGTGGCCAACATTATTGATTTTGGTTAAGAATACTGTAACTAGACGTCGAATAGGATCTGTGCCAACGAAAATACGTAAGTTAGTATCTTAGAGGAGAGTTTCCACCTGCACCTTGCAGAAGGTGACATGATCAAACTTCATATCATCCCCCCTACCCCCCCTTCATTGGAACCCAGGCACTATAGAACTGATTTATTTAATTTCATTGGACTGTAATTTCGGCCGCGGCCAACACTAACAATTGAAACCCTGACATACGTATCTATTGAAATGTTGAATAAGCAGCTGCATTGTAACAACAATTAACAAGCTCCTATAAATATAAGAGCTGTAAAGAAATGATTTTGCCAAGCATTATTGTACGAATTGGGGAAAAGAACTAGAAACTTACACGAGCACCGACGAGGGGTGGCGAGCGCTGATGAGGGTGATGAGCACGGTTTGCCCTTGAAGCCTCCGTGCGCAATAACCATCGATTGTTACCACTGTGCGTCGCGCCGCCGCCAACCCTAGCCTCATTGCGCAGCCACAACATCCGGTTCTCGCCTCCATGCTGATTGCGGAACCGCCGCGGTTAGTCGTGGCGGCCTCGCCTTCGGGGTTGGGAGGTAGGGCGCAAGCACGCTGCTGCGCTGGGGTGCCTCCATGCTGGTGTAGGCCGGGCGCCGGACGGACTGCGAGCGACCGAGGCCGGGGCCTGAGCACTGCCCGCGCTGGGCGAGGGTGTGGGCGTCTGGGCTTACGGCGGTGGATCGGCCAAATCCACCGGACAGACGACCATGGGGCCGCCGGTTCCGAGCGACGCTAGGGTTCCCGGCGCAAGGGCGCAGTGGCGTTTCGGTGTGCAGCAGTATCGGAGACGGGAGGTTGATGATGGGACAACGGTAGTGGGGATGCGGTGGGTTTTTTCCCAGAAAAAAGGATGCGGTGGGATTTTTTTTGAGCCTACCGTGCGGGTGGGATCAGGAGATGCGCTGAAGGCCTGAAGCACATAATCTTCGGGAGTTGCTGGTAGGCCTGAGGGGAATAGGTTGTGTCCATCTGTGGGCTTGTTTGATGAATACAATGCTGGCAGCATTGGTTTAGAAGGAGCTGCTCAAATTCATTTTTTCCCCTAAAATAAACTAGAGCTGCTCAAAAAAAAAAAGCTTACCTCTAAAGCCATATTTTCCCAATGTTTAATTAAATGTACCAAATAGATCAACTTTTTGTAGCCACCCTAGGAAACATATTAGACATATGATCTTCCCTTGCCGTATTTCCCAAGATTTCCTATACCAAGCACATCACCCGAAGCGCGGGCAGCAGTGGCTAGTACATATATATTTCTCACTCAATTGGACAATTAGATAGCTAGATCGATCGAGCGGTTGGTGTGGGCATTGGATGGGATCGGGCTTCACAATCCGAGACTTTGAAACATATATACTATCAGAATGAGATGCATACTCAGTATTACCAAGAGGCATGCATGCAGCGCGGTGACCGTGGATAAGGGCCCGTTTGGTTTTGTCTGAGTTCTGAAACACGAGCACTGAAGCCCCACTTTTCGAAATCCCCGTTTGGGCTGAAATGAAATGTTCTCTTGTGTCCGTGTTACTTGTAAATGTGCCATGAAAAATATATTATATTATTCCATCAAACCAACTTTTCTGCCCGTTGTCAATTAGAGATGAACATTTACACAATCATTTAAATCTTTCTATATCGAAATCTGCCCCATCGCTCATCGCTCGGGCCTCCTTCGCGTGCCACGTCACCGGCAATTCCTGTCCATCGGAGATCGGGCGAGCCTCGGTCATTTTTCAAAAAACCCCTCTAACTTTAGTGAAATCAACCCGCAGTCCCACCTCCTCTCTCAACTCTTTTTGTGGAAAAGCCATCTAACTTTTCCAAAACCAACCAGCAATCCAAGACTTTTCATGGGCCGGCCTGCCTTCCGCTCCCTGGGCCTTAGAGGGCTGAATTCGGCCCGAAGCTGGTTTCCCTTATCTATTATTTTTTTTCTTTTACGCATGTTGGAACTTTGAAATTGTGTAATAAATCACAGAAAAATCGTAAAATAGAAAATCAAATTGTTTTGGAATCCTCATAAATAGATCTATGCAATGGATCCATAATATAACACGTTTTACTAGAAAGTTTTTACTGTACATTTTTTCTATGTTTTCTAACGGTAAATATGAACATCAAATAAAAATAAAAAAAACCAGTTGCCAAATTCCATAATTCAAGGTCGAACTCTCCTCATTTCACAATTACCTTAATCTTCCGGCTACTTATGCTCCTCCGTCCTTAAAGTGAATACTTAATCAATACTGTGCTTGTTTAAGCGAGACTGTGCTTGTGTTCCTCTCTACGTTCAAAGACGGATATTGGCCACCATCTGAGTTCAAACAGGATCAAAATAATATTAATGGGGTGTCATGAATCCTCACATCAATCATGTGACATCCCCAAACCATTAGCAGTGCTCCAACCAAAATTGAGATTCCTTTTATGTCTGATGATGAAATAAAGACTCAGGCTGCACACCCATTGTTAGCCTTAATTCAATTTCTTAAATAAATGATACGATCAAATCGACATAAACTCCATCTGAAGAGAAAGCTGAGGGTTATATATGAAAAAAGCTTGGCATGCCAACGGCGCGACCAGTTTTCTAGTTTGTATCTGGAGCCACTTTAATCAAGCTCTGCGAAACTAGTGAGACCACACTAAGAATTTCATTAGGACCAAACATCGTCGGGAAAATTGCAATGCTTGAAAAGGTGGATACATGTTTCTGGCTCTAATCTACACAACTTAGCTTGCAGGTTAGGTCATGATGTCAGCCTCGCTGACGTAGGTTGTTTGCTGTCACAAAACTTGTGTGGAGTACTAGTAGGGTCCAAGTGAAGAACACGGTATGTATGTTTCCACCTTAGCTTCACCTTTCTTGCTCTTTTTGTCCTCTCGTTTTGGTTGCATTTTTTTATTTCAGCTTTAAGAATATAATAGTAATTAACATGACTTGACTGCACATTTATGTCAGTACAGTACACTTGAGCATCATGGCGTCCTCGTTTTCTTCTGCCAAAGTTCTATGAAGCTTATGATCTCCTAAGTGTGAGTTAAATAATGCTAATCATATGCCAAATTTCTTTCATAGAATTTGAACTACAATATTATGACATTATCAACTCCAAATCCCACTTTAGAGTCCTATATGTACATGCAGTGCAGATCATTGCTTGGATTAGTCCAGTTGGAACTGAATTTTGGACAAGGTGATGAACTGCACTGAGTTGTGTTCAGGTTGGATACCGAGTACTGTTGATAAGCTGTCAGGCAAGATGAAAGCCACGTTAATTGCTTACTGACAGACAGTGGTCGATCGCATCCATGTTCAGAAAAACTACGAGACGGATTACTATACAGTGACATAATGAGAATGCGTAGTGCTGGGCAGGAGCACTGAATTCAGTTGAACCCAACGCAAAGCAGTAGCAGTTTAAGCTGAAGCTAGAAGAAAAAGGCCCTGTTCGGCAGGCTGTTTTTTGGCTTATAAGCCGGCTGTGGCTGATTTGCTGTGAGAGAAAAACACTGTTCTACGGCTGATAAGCCGTGCTGATAAGCTTAGCCGAATAGGGATAAAGAGTGCCCGGCCCGAGGGAGTAGGCTTAGTTGGGCCGACGCCCGGCCATAGCCGAATAGCCAGAAGTGGCCCGTGAGCTAAAAGCAGAACGGACCCCGTTTCCCGTAACGGGAAACTGTTTCCTTCCCTCCTAATCTTGCCTGTAACGGAGGCTACACTGCACGCACACAGGACAGGAGACATTGATTGATTCGTCCAACACTGCTTTTTTTTTTAGTTTTGCCATGCGGCCTCACAGTAACCTTTTTTTTTGAGGACTGGGCATTCTACCTATTTGTTTTTCTCGTTTCCTTTCTAGTGTAATAACGGAAAAATACTCCTACATTGTGTCTGTGCCTCTGTCGGGTGGGCCAGGCCACCTCCTCTACTGGTTGGTTGCTTGCTGAGTTGCTGTACGTGTACATACATGGTGTACAAAGACACTGACACACGCATAAAACGGGGGAGGAGGAGTCGGAGCAGTAAAACAACATTTGCTTTTTCTACCCACCACTGCCTTTTTCACCTTTCCTCCTCAGTCATCACTGCTCCATCCACGCAGTGCGCAAAGGCCAGGTCAGAGACGCAGAGCAGTTCACTCCATCCACGCCCTGCCTTCGCTTGGCCGGCCTGTGACCGCGATCAAGAACCACTTCGATCGGCGCGGGCGAGGGTTTCGCTGCAGCGAGAGCGCGATCGCCGCCTTCCGTCCTCCTCTTCCTTCTTGGAGTTGGAGCAGTGCGGCTTCAGCACGCCAAGCAAAGCAAAGCGATTTCAAGGTACGGACCGTACCACGAAACCCCAACCGCAGCATTTCCTTTCCCTTTGCTCCCCCCCGCTTTCTTTCTTGCTTGCTTCATCCGCCGACCAGCCCAACAACATAAAGCTTGTGCCTTTCGTCTAGTCCGCACGACACAATCTCGGATCCTTTTCTGCTCTGGTTGTAATCATTCTGCTTCTAGTACCGGTCTCGCTCGATCGATCATGCGCCGCGCTTGTTACCCCGAGGATTGGATTGGTTCCTTTGCGTCTGCTGATGATTCGAGGGTAGGATTTCCCTCACACTCCTAGCCTCCAGCCATTGCAGATGCAGGGCATTGATTCTGAAAAATTCGTGAACAGAGCAGGGTTTTTGTGGGGAGGGGGATTTTCTTTTCACCCCCCTGAGAAATTGTGGTCGCTTCTAGAATAAGCATCCAGTGGCCATCTAGGTGTCTCCCATCACTCACTTCATTAATTTCGCATGTGTCATCTTTGCCCAATTACTAGTGCCATCATGTACAACTTGCTCAGTTCCTTCATTAGTTTTGCCATGTGGTCCCACTATAATTTCTGTTGTGTGGGAGGACTGGGCATTGTACTGAGAGACATTGATTAAATTAAACTGCTGCACATCATTTTGGTACTCATTTCCATGTACGAGTTCAGGGACTCGGCCTTCGTCTCTTGCTTTACCTTTACCTCCACGTGCTAGTACATATCAACAGTCAAGAACCAGGGGTAGTCGAATTTGCTGGAGTTCATTACCAACCTTAACGACTCTGACCTTGTAATGTAGCTGCATACTACTCAACATTGAAATTCAGTTTGCATTATTATTATCATCACTAAATTGTGTAAAATGGGCCACTCCCAGAATATTTGTGCACCATGATATGAAAAAGAAAGTGTCAGTAAAGGTCATCTGCTCACTTTGATATGCAGATGTACCTAATTATTTTGCCTTCTTTTCTGTTGTGATGAATCAGAGAAAACAAGTCTGAAAACATACTGTTCAGCAAGTGAGATTTTTCTTGAACTGTAGTGTACAATAAGCTGAGTCAAATGATATGATAATACAAAATTGTAGTATCTGTATTTGCATTACAATCATTTGATCTTTGCTTTCATGTTTAGAAAATAAGTAGTTGTGATTCCTGAACAACATTACCTTTTCTTGCCTCATGCATCAAACATGCAACTGGATACACATCAGGTTTTTTTTAAACGAAAAAGCTGATGTGTATCCAGTTGCATATTTGATACACATCAGCTTGACAGTGCAGTATATTTATTCCTTTCCTTTCCTTTTGTTTCTCATCTTGCTAGTATCAGTACAATGGTGGCGAGCAAATCCTCGTGGAGCCAGGTTGTAAAAAATACCAGGCCAACAAACCTGTCCATTCCCGCAAGAAACCTCCAACAGCAAGACCTTGGAGCTGTGATATTTGGTTGCACTAACAATACCATTGCAGAGTGTCACTCACGACAACTTTTTGGTATGCTCTTGGTTTGTCTTCATCACAACAACTCTTCTCTAAGCTTTGTATTTACAAAACTGAGCTACCCCTTTAATGCATTTGGGCATTTCAACTTGTTGAGGGATCCACTGACTTAGTTACCGTTTGTGTCATGTTTCAGGATTGCCAAAAGGACATATTTCGTATGTACGAAACATTAAGGAAGGACTACCTCTCTTCCTCTTCAATTATGATGATCGCAGATTGTATGGTATTTACGAAGCTGCAGGGAATGACAAGTTCTGTCCTGAATCAAATGCATGGTCACATGATAGCAAGGGCAAAACAAGCTATCCTGCCCAGGTACAATCCCTGGTGTCTGTACTTTGAATGTCATCTTCTTTTTCACTCTCAGTAAAATGGCTTCTATATTCATGCCCTTCTATTTGTTTAGGTTGCAATGCGGGTAAGGGTGTGGTGTTTCCCGCTAGCAGAGAATCAGTTCAGAAATGCTATTATAGCCAATTACTATCAGAACACACCCGGCGTCCCTGGCCAGAAGCTCCATTTTTTCAAGTTTGAATTGGATCATGCTCAAACACGTGTTTTGATGGATATGTTTACTCCTTCTTCTCCCCCCAACAATTTCTGGATGCCCCCTGCTGCAGCACCAGCTGATGATCATGGGAGAGAATTAGTGCTGTCACCTGGATGGGCACCAGAGTGTGAGGGGAGCGATAACCTCAAATCAGAAAAGGTTGTAAAGTCATATGCAGACATAGTGAAAAAGAACAGATTCGAGGAAGTTGGGACACGAGATGTGGATGTGGGACATGCAAGCTCAGGTAATGAATCTTCTGGTTGTTTCGATCAACTGGATTGTCAATACACATCACCAGAGAGGGAGGACTATGCACTATCAGATAGGGTGGTTCCAGTGAAACAACAACAGTACCCTGATAAGCAGGGAAAAATTCTGAGCTTTGATCAGGTGTTACAAGGGTGCATGACTTTTCCTGGTCAGCAGTGGCATTCTGATTTTTATGCCAATGCTACTGAAACTGAAGATAATGATGCATATAGCTGCAAGTATGACCAAGAAGTCTTAGATTATGATTTGTGTGCAATTCTGGATGGGAACTCTCATTTGCCAGAAACCTTAGATTCTGAAGTTGATAAGCTGTCCTTGGAGCATTCTTTGCTGGTCCAGTTATTGGACTCTGAATCATGCATAGAAGCTAAGGTTATAACTTTTAACTCAGCTGATATCTGCATCCCAACTTATCATCCTTGTTTTGTGCTTCAGTTCATTCAGTCTAGCTAACATGCTTAGTTCTTGTCTATCTATTGCAAAATTTCTCACAAAATTTTGTTTGTGCAGCTGATTGATGTAGTTAAAGAGTTATCTGGACGAATAGAGGTGATGGAGAAAAAGCAGGTCTCTTCTTTATGCTATAACCTCATGAAATGCCTTGCATCTGTTATACTTAGCATGACAATGTAGGAACCAAGAAAATAGAGCAAGCGACATTATGTTGAGTAAATCTTTGTATATTATTATACTGATACTAAACTGCATGTGTGTAGGATTGGGATAGCTAAATTTTGCACTCTAGAATGGCTAAATTTGTTATGTGGCACTGACAGGGAGAATCCATATGATGCTTGTAGTGTTTTTGGTTCATGGCTACCTAAAGAAATGGAAGAAGCAAGGCAGGATGAAATGAAAAGATTTTTCCATTATGCTTCTAAATCAGTCTCGCATTTGCTTAGTTTCTAATCAATCTTTCAGCTAGGATCCTCTATGATCGATTGTTCAACCTCTGTAGTCCACTGTTTCAATATGGAAGTAGAGAAAAAGGATGCAATCCTAAAGTCTAGGAAAAACATCTCATTTCCTGGCAAAAAAGTTTTGGTGGTTAAATCTAACTTATGTTCAAAATGCAGGTTTGGTCCAACAAAGAAGTCAAACATTTACAAGGGGTGAATGAGAGGTTACTGAAAAGAATTGTTGAACTAAAGGGAACAGTTAAGACATTGAATTCTAAAATAGATCCTTTGACCCTAGATGATTCACTTAACCAGTTTGTAGAACAATGTTTGGGTTCAGAAGATGTCATTTATCTAGTTGGTGGTTTCGATGGCTTCTCATTTTTGCCATCACTAGACTCTTTTTCCCCTTCATTGGACGTACTAACACCCCTCAAACCAATGGCTGTTGGCAAGTCATATACCTCAACTGTTGCACTACAGGGCAAGATATTTGTTCTTGGTGGTGGTGATGGTGCTTGCTGGTTTGATACAGGTTACTACTTGGCTTCTAAGTTTAGTTCCCTCTTGAACTCTCGTATTTCAATCGCTGTCCTGATTCTGTATTTAACTTTTGGATGAAGTTGACTGTTATGACCGAAGCCGTGATGATTGGTCCACATGCCCATCGTTGACTCGTGACAAGGGGAGCCTTGCTGGGGTTAGTGTCAATGGGAGAATCTATGCATTCGGTGGTGGAGATGGAACTGAGTGTTTCTCTGATGTTGAGATGTTTGATCCTACACATGGAAAGTGGATAAAGAATCAACCTATGCTGGAAAAGGTATCAGTTTCTACCATTCATTTGTTCTAGAATCTGAAAGCTTTTCTTCTCATACATTACTGAAGCACTTAGTAGAACATGCATAAATTTTCCTAAGACATGAACAGCTTGGGAAAATAATAACCATTTACTCATGGAAAACTGTGTAATTCTGCAGGAAGAAAAACAGTTCCTGGTTCCATTTCAATTTGATGTACTGTCCTTTTTGGGAAAATATTTGCTTCTGACAGCTTGGCTGACTTTGTCACACTGTTCTTCAGCGCTTTGCTCTAGCTGGTGTAGCACTAAATGGTGTGATTTATGCTGTTGGTGGCTTCAATGGTGTTCAATATCTGAGGTGCTGTACTTTTCCTGCGTGTACTTAGTACCTGATTGGTTTAGTTTTGATCTGGTGGAAATACAACAGCTCATAAAACCTCCAAACATCTCAAAACAGTTAGTTAAACCTCATGTGGTGGCCTATGGTTTAGTGCAAATCTGAATAAACTGAATTATTTCAGAAATGCTCATTAGTCTATTCTCTATTGCTATAATGGCGGTGATATTTGAAGTGAGAGGAACACAAGAAAACTCTTGTGCTAACTTTCTGATGTGTATTGGCAGCTCTGCTGAAAGACTTGATCCTCGGGAGCCTAACTGGAAAATGCTGCCAAAGATGAGTGCAGGAAGGGGCTGTCATACACTTACAGTGCATAATGAGAAGATGTAAGTCACGTAACTCTTTCTTTTTATAAGATATGTAGGATGTTCCTTTTGAAAAATATGCTATATAACGTGTGCCCAGCAAATGAAAGGGGGGGTGGGGGGGGGGGGGGGGTGCATCAAGGTGTAGACTATCCTTTGTTGATGTAATTTGCCTTTGTATTTTGTTCCAGATTCTCGATTGGTGGATACGACACAGGGGCTAAAGCAATGGTGGCAACTGTTGAGGTGTATGAGCCAAGGATGCCATCATGGGTGATGGTTGAACCCATGAACTACACCAGAGGATACCATTCTTCAGCTGTGCTCGGTGGCTCAATATTCACCTTTGGCGGGGTGAAAGGTGAAGCAGATACAATCTTGGATGTGGTAAGTAGCAACGCCAAATGACAAATTTCTTATGGTGTCCATCTGGCTGTCAATAACTCAACTAAGCTAGAACAAAAAATCATAGATCCAAAATCTTGCATATAGCTGCCAGGGCTTGATAGTGAGGCAGTCACTGAACTGCTATGTGTCAAGGGTCTGCCTGCATCAACTGCATATATTGAGTCTAGGCATGAAAATGTACTGCATTTGAGATGAGCACATATTCTTGGGTCCTTAAGCACTTGTTTTTATTATTTTGCTTTCCTGTCCCTACTACATATACCATTTTGTTAGCATGTCAGTGTCTAGTGCATTTTATCTGAACAAGTGAACATGAATTCTTTGGTTTCCTCAAGTAGCCTGTTTTGGTCGTTGTCATTTTTTTGTGTATAATAATTGTCAAATACGTGTCGTGGCTAACATTTAAGCATTGGTGTCATGGCGATTTGTCAGGTGGAACGCTACAAGGAAGGGTGTGGCTGGGTGACAACGGGGTTGAAGTCGATTGGCAGGAGATGCTACTGCTCAGCAATTGTTCTCTGACTGTAACTGCCTACAAAATCATTGATATGGCGAGATAGTGTTACTTCTGAAAACCGAGTGAGAAGGAAACTGATTAGGTAAAACGTAGGACGCTCTTGAAGTCTTGCTTAGCCTGAACTGACGGCCAAGTGAGCAGGAACGGATATATATATTAGGTAAAACTTATAAGGCTCTCGCTTACCCTGAAGCCCTGAACTGACAGCAGTAGACATGATGGAGGCCTTCCTCCTCTTAGTTTCAAAATCAGAACTGTAAAAACATTGAGTTGTTAGTGTTGTCTGTGTCGAATCTGTCGATGATGCAGCAACACAGGATGCCATTGCCATCCATCATGCATGACAGAGTTGGTACTGAACTAGTGTAGAACGTGACTCCATTGATGAATATCCAGCAGCCCTGTGGTGGCCATTTGATTTGGCTCTGTATGTTGAGCTTTGGCAAAGCAGCTTTGCTCTTTTGGTTCCAGCTAGTTCCTAAAGCAGCTTGTCAAGGTCACGACTAGAACTAACTCGCAGTTACTGAATAATGCGGTGGAATGCAGGATAAATGGAGATATTTACATGCGAATACCCTGCTACACTTTTCGTCACACACACACACACACACACACACACACACACACACACACACACACACACAAAAACCCTGCTACTCCGGCCGGGACTATCCCGCCCGGTTACAGAGTTGTACCGTAACTGACAGGTAAATAGGATACAACAAGAACTGCCATCGGATCTACCATGAACTCTACACATCGAATACGGAATTATGCCCGTTCGCTCGAAAAACTTGCGGCCTTGTCATTCAGGAAACACCTTCAGTTTCAGCATGACACAGCATGACACAGCTGCAGCAGTGCTGCTGGTAGCAGCTGCTTTGTGTGGGGGCCGGTCACAACTGCATTCAGCGATCACTCACACCAAGGCAGGGAGCAGGCAGCTAGTACTGCACGCACCAGTCGTGTTGTATCTTTGTCAGCCAAACGCCCGGCGGTTACAAAGCAACATGTCTGGTGCGTGCATGCGCATCTGCTGCTTTCGTTGCTGAGGCCTGAGGGGAGAGCCGTTTTGCTGCCCCCACCCCACCCACTCGCTCCCACCTGTGCATATATAGGAGTATATACGCAGTGATCGGCAACCAGGCAGCCATTTCCATTGATGCATTGCATTGGTGATCAGTGGTAACTGGTAACCAAACCAGGCCACCAGAACCACGATGCATCCTCATTTGCATGCTCCCTGCTGCATGCCTATCGGCCTCCTTCCATGGCCCATCAGAAACAGGTGGTAACCATGCATGCATCCCTCTCTTTCTCCTTTTTAACTTTGCAGTTCTAAATTCTGATGAGCATGATCCACATACATGTCCCGACCTCCATTCACATCTCTATGCCGTTGATTCAGTTTACATCATTTTAAGCTTGCACTGTCGTCCATTTCCAGCCGGTGTATGCAAGTGCCAAATCACCCCCACACCCCCTAAATTTCTGTATGGAAAATGGTGAAGTGTAGTGGTGAAATTAATGGTTAAATAGAAAAAAAGTTTTTCTCTCCCTCCTTTTCGTTTATATTTTATTATGAAAAAAAACTACAATACCTGAAGGTGGTTGTGCGTTAGCAAAACAGAGTTGTTCTCCATCCTCCCTAACATGTCTTTTGTTGTTAGAATGTAGACGCAGGCACGATGCAAGCGGAGAGAGGACTCAGTTCTTCGGTAATCCAGCACCTATCCCTCATGACAGTATGTTACATCTACACAGTCCTCTCATTGATGTAGATGTAACGTGCTGTCATAGGTGTTGGGTGCTGTTGTGGCCGTTAAACACACCTTCATTCGACCACCATGGCCAGCCTCTTGTCTTGGTGAATAAATCTGGTATAAATAAAGTTGTATGCATTATTTATCTTAAACTAACAGATTCTATTAGTTTCGATTTTGCTAGCTTGTTCTGCAGAGAGATGTTCAAGATACACATGATGAAGTTACATTAAATGGAGCATATATATACACAATTAATTCAAATATGATGTTTCAGTTTTATCTTAAACTAACAGATTCTGTTAGTTTCGGTTTTATTATACCTTGTTTTGCAGAGAGATGGATCCTCAGAATACACATGAACTTACATTAAAGGGAGCATATGTAGCCAATTAATTCTTGGTGCAATCGGACATGAGATGGAATTCAATTAAATATGATGTTGCAAATAATTTCAAATGCCGAATTAGAAAAGAGGTTTTAGCTCATATACATGAGCTATCAACTATGATTAGGCAAATGATATAATACCCTATGTTCCTGCTAGGTGCTAGATTGACATTTTGCCATTGTCGGCCTATTATCCTGTAATGCTGTTGTACTATATATATAATGTGTAACTTACTCATAGATATATAGACGGTGAAATTACCTTTTTGCCTACCCGGCAGCTATGTTGTACGTGGCATGACTGAAAGCAACGGATGCCATGTTTTTCATAAGGCATGGTTTAATCTTGTAGCCCTTCAAGTTAATATACAACATTTTTTTTTACTGTCTGATCACTTTGTACCCTCCTGACACAAATTAATTATTAGTCCTCACAAGCCTACCTAGATGCTGCTTATGACCGCGAGCCTGCCAGCCTGGTGGGGCCTCCTGGATTTTTTTTTGTATTTTTTGGCCCAGATTTTTTTTTCAGAAATCACAAATTTGGGCAAAAAATAAAATAACAAAAAACTTTGGATCTACCTCAAAACATTGAACATGCCGCAAGATATGATCCAATGTTTCAAAACTAGACCAAACATATATGAAACGATAAGAACATGGGCAGTTTAACACCGCCTAAATATTTAGCACCTCCAACCCTTGATACATCAAATTGGATGCCTGATTTCCTTCCCACACAGCTATCAACGATGATATCAATCTGTATCATCCCCAAGGGAATGCCCATGAGAACTCTTTGCCATCGTCAAAGTTATTGCGGGTAAAAAGCTCCTAGCTGAACATTAGTGATGATTTTGTCGATGAATTTATTTGAACTAAATCTAAGTAATATATATCTATAAACACTATTTAATTGCAGATGGGGACATGCCCATTTTTCTCATCACTGGCAACATCACTAGAGAAGGAGGAGGAGCCCTAGGCGGTGACGGTGGCTTTTTTAGATGGCATCTTTGGTCCACCTAAAATAGCATTTTTATTACTTCGGTCTATTTGGCAGGGCTCTCAGCTCTAGTTGTTTAAAAAGTAACTTCAGCTTGTGCCATTTTGATCAAAAAGCGTTTGGCAAAGTAATTTCTCTTGTTTTTTAACAATAAAATACACCAAGGGTCCATTAATTTTTGAAGAGGGTGTCATCTAGATCTACCTTTTTGTTTGGCTCTTAGATTTGATGTGACATGTATAATCAGCAAAGTGTTTGTTTTTGAAAAAACAAAACAAAACAAAACATATGTTTCTCTATCTTCTACGCACTCATCGTCTCCGTCGAGGGAGAGGAGCAGGGCGAAAGCCGAAAGGCCGGCAAGCGGCGCGCGTGAGCATTTGGAGTCGGCAGGATGCGCAGCCGGGGCGTGGGGCTGGCAAGCACGCGGGAGCTAGCGGACGAGTGCGAGCACAGGTCGACACGTGCACGCGCGACACGAGCGCGTGGCGAACCGTGCGCGGCCAGAGCAGGCGGCGAGGCCGATGCCGAGGCGGCAGGCGTACGCCTGCACCAAGCTGCTACCTCCACGCTCATCCCTACGTTGGCCGGCGTAAGCGTCAGCGAGCTTTTCCTACGTGCCCAGCGCCGACTCCGTCAGCTTGCTCGATGACCCAGTCAATCAGCAGCATGCTCGATGAAATGCACAAACCAAGAGCGTCGCTGCGACGACACACACCACCGCTGCTCCGCACCTGTCGCCGCCTGCGCACGCACCGGCCACCCCATGCACCCATTGCCCAGCCGCAGCTCACGCCGGGCGACGCCCACGTCTGCCACCTCACTCGCGGTTGCTTGGGTATCGTTTAGATGCCAAAAATTTTACCAAATTTTTTAGATTTCCCGTCACATCAAATCTTTAGACACAAGTATGAAGCATTAAATATAGATAAAAAAAATAAAACTAATTACACAATTTAGACGAAATGGACGAAACAAATCTTTTAAACCTAATTAGACCATAATTGAACACTAATTATCAAATAACAACAAAACTGCTACCGTTACATTTCACCAAAAATTTTACCAACTAAACGCAGCCTTGGCCTACGCCCGCAGATCCGGCCAGCAGCCCACACGAGGAGGGCATGGAACATGATTCGTCTGTTGTCCTTCAGCTCTGGCCGGGGCCACTCATGCTGCCACGTAGCACTAACGTCGAGGACCAACCGTCAGGAGTAAAATTTGATCAGTGGCCTTGTTTAAATCCCAAATTTAGGATGCAAAATTTGCATAGTAAATATCCCGTCACACTGTAGCAATTTTGTTTTTATTTGGTAATAATTATCTAAATATTGATTAATTAGGCTTAAAATATTCATCTCGCAAAGTACAACAAAACTGTGCAATTAGTTTTTAATTTCATCTACATTTAGTACTCCATACATGTGCCGACATTTTGATGTGATGAGGAATCTTCTTTTTGCATAGTGAAATTTGAGGTGAAATTTGGGGCAAGGCCAGTGGATGACACACCGTACCACCAAGTCACAAGAAAGAATATATATATATATATATATATATATATATATATATATATATATATATATATATATGCTGTAGCTAGGCAACCAAACAACTTAATTAGCTTATGTTATCTACATTAGCTAGGTCCTAGGTTATGTACGTAGCTGGCTGTGTACGCAGGTACAGTGGGTGCTCATGGTTGCTCCATGAAAATCGTCTTCATTGAATTTTTTTTCCCGGATAATAAGGGTAGAAAAAGGCACAGATAATATAAACGTTGAGTGAAAATAAAGATAAAATAGTTTTTTCCATCAGTCCTCCATATCATACAAACACCCTTCAACTATTTCACTCTCGGTTTGTAATAACGAAGGCAGAGGTGCTGCTGGCTCAGTGCTGTTGTTACTACTTAAGGCACTAATTAATGTTGATAGACTCAGATATTTGGAGGTCTGTGGTCTGCGATGACGGCGCGGTGGCGGTCTGGTGTTCATCACGAGCTCTGTGGTCCGGGATTCGCCAATCTGCTGGCCGCCAGTTCCAAAGATCCGTTCAAGTATGTGCCGAAGCCAACCTCTTCCATATATCCAGGCAAGGAGTATTGCTACCACTACCACAATCCTGAATTGCCTTGAGTGTCAAAAACCGCCAAGGAAAGGGCTTAAACCGTCAAGAAAATGGTCCTTGGCCACAAACCGTCAAGCAAACACACTCAAGAATAGAAGACAAGGGAAATTAGTTTCCTTGACGGTTTTGACACTCAAGGATGATTTCCTTGGAGAAGGACCGCCAAGAAAACTACAAGCAAGACTTAATTTGCCGAAGGGCCAAGGAAATATTGCAACCTCCAAGAAAAGAAATTTTCTTGAGGGTCAACAACACCCAAGTAAATTAATTTTCTTGGGGGCTGACAACCGCCAAAGAAACTATGTAAACCGCCAAGATAATAGCTACTTCCTTGGCTATCCTTGACCTCCAAGTTAATTCTTATTTCCTTGGGGGCTGACTCAAGGAAATGCACACTATCAACAAAAAAAAATATTACCATAATAAATTACATGATTCTAATCACGAAAATCAACAGGCACATGATGAAAAACATAAAGATCATTTTATTATGGATCCCAACCATGATATTGATTTAACGTATCAATAAGAATTTTACAGGTCCATTCAACAATCATCATGCATGATTCCATCAAGTCCTTGCATTCTAACACAAGTCACTAATACTTTCCAATGGTAGGAATATCAACTGTTGTATCATTTCCAATCTTAGCAGTGTCATTCTCTACCTTCTTGTGAGTTAGCACTCGAATGAACCATTTCTTACACATAACAGGTTGTAATTTGTTATGTAAATCAATTGTCCAATAGCTTTGAAAGTTTTGCGATCACTTGCATCTAGAGGCAAAGAAAAACAGTTTCTATGCAAGTGAAAGAACAAATTAATATGTGACAATGATTCATACCTTCCACTGTACATTTGCCATTGACTGCATGTTCTTGCCTCTAGCATACAACAGCTAACAATCAAAAGAGATATAGAGTTTAATAATCTGAAATTCAACCTCTAAACAACAAATCAATAATTATAGAAGAAAAAAGACTAGAAACTTATCTCGTAGGGACAACTCTGTTTCTGCACATCCACATTCCAGCTTCGAAACAGCAACACAAAGCAAAGACCTCACAAGTCACAAATAAAATATAAAGATGCTGAAATTTCATATACACATTATGCTAATAATACATACACAGAGAAATCTATACATTAATTAGGTAACCAAAGGCTTCTACAGAAAATTAAAATGCAATTCTTTCAAACAAGTGAGTTTAGGAAAGGAGCAAATCATGGATCAAGTCCTTTCGCCACTGAATTTTGAGAACTTATTGGCTCTAAATGATTCAAGATTATACCATATCCATTGAGAAAATTGCAGCTTTCTTTTTACTATAAAGGGGTGTCAGAGTGTGTACCAGGCATATATAGAGTATTTGAAAATTTTCAACATACTGCTTAGTACAAAGGGGTGGCATATGCTAATCTATAAAATTGATTTTTTTTACTAAACAAGTACAAGCAATAATTACAAACTGAATAATCTAGTGAAACACTACATCAGTATACATATGTATCACATAGAATGGTTATACCCGTAGTGTTCCAATCCATGACTGCGGTGAGCACAGGGTGGCAAGCATTGCGTCCACTGAGCTAGGACAAGTTCGCGAGATAGCTGAAACCAAGCTCGACCTCATATCTGCACACTTACAAAAAAAAATCAAACGCATAAGAATGAAGTGTGGCATAGATCCAAACCATAACTCGTGGCAACCATTTGAAGGAAAAAAAATCCCTGCTTCCCCCTTTTGCTTGTTTAGCTCTATTAGAGGGTCCAGTTAAACCAATAATCTTACATTTGAAGAAAAAAAAATCTAGCTTACTCACTGTACAGATAGTGGCAAGGAAGGATGAAAGTAGCAGCGGAAACGTAAGGCAGCACTCACTCACCAAATGGCAAGTCCTGAGAGGGAAGAGACAGCGCGCTTAGATCCATCCTGGTCCTCGCAGGGCTGCGTTCGGGCCTGGTCTAGGAGTAATCTGAAGTGTGCGCCCTTGCTGCGCGGAGCCACCAACCTCACCGGTCGAATCCCCCGGAGGCCGCGGGGTCCTCCGCCTCGCCCCTGGTGTCGTAGCGGTCGTTTGAGGGGAGGTTGCCGCTGCCGGGGGAGGAGGGCGCGGACGAGATGGAGGCGGCGGCATGCTTCTGCCTGTGCAGTGTGCACTATCGCTGCAGCGGATCTGGTGGATGCGGCGGCCAAGGAACGTGTGCGAGCGCTTACTTTGCCGCCGCCGGTAGATGGGGAATTATTGGTGGCCGATTCAACCAAACCCTATACACACGGGAAATAGATGGGCCGCCGGGCCGGACCGGGCGCCTATTGTTGCGGCGCGCGCGTTGCTTGTTTGATTTTTTCGCCCAGCCAACTGGTAGACGACGCGCGGGAAACTTGTCCAATTTTTGCCGTGGCGCGCAACTTTCCCAATCCTTTTTTTTATTGACGTGGCGCTTGGATGGCCACTACTGGCTTTCAAAGCAGCAGCTGTATACATATATAAAAAAGGGTGTTTTGATGCACCTTTTTATACCATTAGCCTATTTTTATATAATTATTAGTACTCTCAATCGCTTCCACTCATCAAAAAAAATATCACTTGCCTTCCATTAAACTTAATTTGGTATGGGTACAATATCGTTAAGAGCTATAATTTTCATATATATGATATCGATGGTGTACTTTTTTTTCTAAATTGTGTACATCAATATGTTTTTGGTAACACGAGCACTACGGGAGAGGGAAGATTTGCCGAGTGTCAAAATCTTTACCGAGAGCCAAAACTCGAGCGCTCGGCAAAATCATGCTTTACCGAGTGTTACACTCGACAAAGAATTGCACTCGGCAAAACTGGCCTTTGCCGAGTGCCGCAGTGTCCTAGGCACTCGGCAAAGAAAAGCACTCGGTAAAGGCCTTCTTTGCCGAGTGCAACACTCGGCAAAGAAGGCTCTCGGCAAAATAAATATGCCACTTAACGGCCAATACATGACACGCCGTTGAAGGTGAAAAAAAATTATTTTGCCGAGTGCCTGGCCGAGGCACTCGGCAAAGGGGCCATCTTTGCCGAGTGCCTTGCACTGGGTACTCAGCAAAAGGTCCTCTCTGCCGAGTGCCGTGGCCGGCACTCGGCAAAATTTTTTTTTTTTGGGCCCATTTTTTTGTGAGGCCTTCCCACATTATTTAAAACTCAATATTTAAATTTGGGATAATTTTAACTTTTTCTGATATATTTCCTTAGTTTTTTTCTTTTGTTGAATTTTATGGAATATTTCAAATTTGTACTGCAGGTGCATGGAATAATCGAATTTGGTCGTTCAAAAAATGATATTCATGATATTTGGTGTCTTTTGAGGCCATATCCGGGAACTCAACATACAATTTCAAGCATCTTCTTGACGTAACATGACGAGGTTATTGCGGGGAAAGTGTATTTAAATTATATAAAATCCAAACAAAGGCGGAAAATAACGAAACTTGTCGAGGTGTCATGTTATCGAATGTGGAGGTTGTGAAAAAAAATTAAGAAAGTTCCGAGCGAGTTGTGACGTCGGATACCTAAAACCCACAAATCTCACATGTGATCTGAGAGGACCTTTGCCGAGTGCCCAGTGCAAGGCACTCGGCAAAGATGGCCCCTTTGCCGAGTGCCTCAGGGCAGCTCTCGGCAAAATGATTTTTTCATGTCGAACCGCTTTAAAAAAATCTAAGGCAAAATTTTTTTTTTGCCGAGTGCCCTATCACCTGACACTCGGTAAACAAAATTAAAAAAAAGAAAAAATATAATGAAAAAAAGTTTGCCGAGTGCCCTATCACCTGGCACTCAGTAAACGAAATTAAAAAAAATTTGCCGAGTGCCCCTGACCTGGCACTCGGCAAAGCCTGGCCGTTTATTGGGCCCGGCCGCCGCGGCCCACCCAATCTCGTGCCCTATTCGATCGCTAGCGTCTCTCCCTCACTCCCGCCGCCGCCGCCGCTCACCCGCCGCTGCCGTCTGCTCCCGCCGGCGAGCCCCGCCCCGTCCCCGGCCCGTCCCCGCCGTCTGCTCCCGCCGGCAAGCCCCGCCCCATCCCTGGCGCGGCCCCGCCTCCCCGCCCCGTCCCTGCCCCGTCCCCGCCCCGTCCCCGGCGCGGCGCGCCCCGCCCCGTCCCGGCGCGGCCCCGGCGCGTCCCCGCGCGGCCCGCCCCCGCCGGCGCGGCCCGCCCCCGCCGGCCCCGTCCCCGGCGTGGCCCCGGCGCGTCCCCGCGCGGCCCGCCCTCGCTGGCGCGGCCCGCCCCCGCCGGCCCGTCCCCGCGTGGCCCCGTCCCGGCGCAGCCCCGGCACGGCCCCGGCCTGGCCTGCCCCCGGCCTGGCCTGCCCCCGTCCCGGCTCGGCCCCCACGCAGTCCCATCCCAGCGCGGCCCCCGTGCGGCCCCGGCCCGGCCTGCCCCCGTCTCGGCATCGGCCCCCGCATCGGCCCGGGTCTCGGCTCCCCCATCGGTCAGTAAGGAGGAGGCCGGTGAGGAGAGCAGTAGAAGGCCGAGGAGGAGAAGGCGAGGAGGTGTCTCCGTCGCCACGTCCTGTCCCGTTGTCGGTGTCTTCTCCGCGTGCACGTCCCGCCAACGTCCAAGGTATACGAACCGTCCCTTTATGGTTGTCGGCCATCGCGCCGGGTATGTGTTGACGGCCAATGTGCCGGAATGGTGGATGTGTGGGCCATCGTGCCCCAAATGTGGACGTCGGCCATCGTGCTGGCTTTTTCTTGCAGGTTTTGGAAAAGGCGTGTCTCGGACTTGTATTACGAGGCCCGCATCCAGGCGCACATTGACTACAACGCCAACTTCCGTAACAGAAGAATCAACAAAACTCAGGCAAGAAGAGAGACGGAGACGCTGACAAGGGAGGAGTACCTACAGGTAAATAGAAACACATCTCGTATTTATTTCTTTTGAGATTAACTATGACTAATTTGATATTCTGATGGCTTGTAGGTGATTCCAAGCTGGTGCGCCACCCACTCCGATTGCTGGGCACTTATAGTGGACAAATGGTTGGACACGGACTGGCAGAAGATGCACCAAGAGAAAAGCGAGCATCGTATGCGCATGCCAGGTGTACCTCACCATCAGGGCAGTGCCAGCCTCAGCAAATACGCAAAGACATATGTAAGTCTCCACCATTTATCTAATCTAGCCGCACTCAATTGTGCATGATTTCTAACCACCTGTTGTTGTCTTTGTCACAGTCGGCGGCGCACGGTGGCCAGCCAATTGGCCAACTCACGGCGTATGCTCTGGCGCACATGGGCCCGGCAAAGTCCAACATCCAGTACAACCCGGATGCGGGTCCAGAGGCGTACACCAACTCCATCATCCACACCCGCCTCACTGCGTACACGGAGGCGGCAAGATCAGTCAACGGGCCAGACTATGATCCGAGGACCGAGGAGCGCCTTGATCCTGAGATCGTGATGAGGGTGGGGCAAGGCAAGAAGCACGGGCGGTTCTGGATTGGTGACGTCATCCTCAAGACAGGCTCTACTCTTCCTCTCAACCACCTCCGAGCAGGGAGCATGAGCTCTAGCGTGCCCATAAGCCAACGACCGACAGCGGTGGCGGCACTCCAGGTAAGTATTCCAATTTCATTCGTCATTCTTTGTCTTTTACGTTCCTTAGCTCTGCATTATTGAAACATTGGGGTCAAATGTTGCAGGCCGAGCTGCAGCAACTTCGGGCCCAGCAGGAGGCCTAGCTGGCTGAGCGGGTCGAGCGGGAGGCCGAGCGTCAGAGGCTACAAGCTTTGGAGGTCCAGCAAGAAGGTTTGCTCAAGTTCGTGCAACAAATTGGGCAAAAACAAGGTTGGGAGATCCCACCAGAGCTGCTTGCACCACCACCACCACCACATCGTTCAGATTCTACTCCGGTGAGTATGAGTACGGATGTTTTACTTTCTATGCTCATGCTTAGTGTCACACCTAATGATGGCCTTCGTGCCGGATTTGTTGATGTGTCGGCCTTCGTGCCGGAAATGTGGTTGTCAGCCTTCGTGCTGCCGTTTTTCTTGCAGGTTTTGGAAACCTCCCCGTGCAGGGGAGGTGCTGCCGAAATTTTCAACTTTTCTTTTAACTCTTTACATTTTTATCTTGTCACTAACGTGCAATCTCTTATCTTTTGTGCAGCATCAATCGGGGGCGGCGTCGAACCAATACGGAGGGTCGCCGGCATCGCACGTCAGGCCATCCCAACCCGGACCATCGCCAGGATCGCACGTTGGGGCGTCCCAACCATCACAGTCGCCATGATTCGGTTGCGGAGTCTGTTTATGTCACGAACTTGTAAACTTTGAACTTGTGGAGTTCGAACTTGGAGTTTGTAAGATATTGTGGATTTCGGACTTTTGGTGAAAATTTAGTCGTTTGACTAATAAATATGTGGTTTGTGATATATTACTGTTGAATTGTGGTTTTTGATATATATATATATATATATATATATATATTTCCATGGAAAAGCAAAAAACAAAAAAAAAGAATTTTTCTGGAGGCTTTGCCGAGTGCAATTACCATAGCACTCGGCAAAGAATATTTTTTTTAAAAAAAGCGACAGGGTTTGCCGAGTGCCAGAGAAGCGGCACTCGGTAAAGAAAATTTTAAAAAAATAAAAAAAGGCTTTGCCAAGTGCCCTTCCTTTGGCTCTCGGCAAAGAAAATCGAAAAAAAAAACAGCAGGATCTTTGCCGAGTGCCCTGCCTTTGGCACTCGGCAAAGAAAATTGAAAAATAAAAAGCAGCTGAAGCTTTGCCGAGTGCCTGAGTTGAGGCACTCGGCAAAGATTTTTTAAAAAAAAATATTTCTTTGCCGAGTGTTGCACTCGGCAAAGAATATAAAAAAAATCGCCGTGACCTTGACGGACGGTGTCAAATATTTTCCGAGAGCGTGGGCGGCACCCGGTAAATATTTTGCCGAGTGGACTGGGTTTAGCACTCGGCAAACGAAGGCTTTACCGTCAAGTAATTTGACAGAACCTCTTTGCCAAGTATTGCACTCGGCAAAGGCTTTGCGGAGTGCAAAGCAGCCTTTGCTGAGTGCAGCAGACACTCGGCAAAGTGGGGACCTGCTGTAGTGGAGGAACTTCAGGTTTTGATGATCTACAGCGTGAAGCTAAATATGAGACCCCTTAGTACAAATATAAATTTGAAAAATAAAATTATTTTGGACACCTTATTTTATATTTGTTTGTTCTAAAACATTCCTTATAACATTTAGAAGTTTTTGACTAGTTTCCTCTTTTTTTACTTTTTTTTACTTTTCTCACATATGCATGCTCGTGTTAAGTGGCCTGAGACTCAATTCCATAGGAAAGGAAAGCACTTGTTCACAAAAAACAGAGGAATTAAAACATCTGCCCCGAGCTCTAGTTTTTGCGTATGTTGAGGCAAACTTGATAAACTAGTGCCACTAGATACAAACCTCCAAAGCAAATGCACTACCTCTCCCAATCTCAATTTGGATCATGCATTTCATTCAAGTCAATATCTTGGACCCATGTACTGGTCCAACTTACTTACCGAAGGATATTACTACCAGACCTCGTTAGCTATATGGACCCATGTACTGGTCCAACTGACATCCATACTCCACCTGAGACAAAACACAAAATATCATACATGAATCCAAGACTAAAATGAACACAATATTCGTATTTTCATCGCGATCAGGTTTCTATCTGAACTTACTTTTTCTGATGTATGATGAGTGTCCCAGCCGACAAACATCATGCCGAAGTACATGGAGCCCGTAGCAAAGACAAAATGGGCCTCTCGGTGCCCATTGTTGTTGGCAGCATCCCTCTCAGCCTGCATCATGCCTATGTGTACAATCTAACAACACAGCACACATAAAGAGCACAAAGAACAACTTAGATTTTCTAGTGCACAATAATCAATTCCAAATTAGTATTTTAGATTGTTTTAACAAATAAAATTTTGCTAGTGCACGATCAACTTTGAATATTCTAACTGTATATCATGTTACACTACAATATAAATGAGAAAAGGTATACTTTGTGTCACTTAACCATTAATTTCACTACTACATTTCACCATTTTGCACACAAGATTGAGTTGTAATCCAAAGGAAGGAACCTATTCCTTCTCTTGTGCGGTATGAAAAGAAAAAAGTTTGTTAAAACATTGGGGCTGGTTATCCACTGTGTTTGCAGTTCCGTGCCAAAGTGGGGCTAAGTGGTGCTGAGTGTTTAGCCATTTGGATGTAGTACCAATAAAATTGAGGGCACTAAATTGAATGAACCACAATAATGTTGAAATTATTTGAAATATCACCATCTAATAAGTTTCATTCACCATTAGTCATTTAGGAAATAGATCCAATATGTTGTGCTTTGCTGGTAAGTGGACCCTTGTTTCAAAGCTTCAACTCCATACGGAGCTTTGCCAACCCAAATGAGAAAATGACTTAAAAACATGGTAATACTGTTTGTCAGTCCTTGTAGGAGGTGCGTCCATTGTCATAAGACAAAGGAGAAGAATGAGATAATGAATAAAAAAGAATGGGTCTTGAAAACCAGATCTTTGCATGCTGCAACAATTTAACATGCAAATAAAAGGGTTTCTAGTTCCTATCTTTCGAAAACATAAAGAGACTTCGCTTTTAAAAAACAGCAAACCAAGTAATTGCCTAACTAGGGAAAAACATTTTCATTGCAGAGTACTGACTCACATAATCAAAATAGGGTAAAGAAAGCATATGCGATTATGATTAGCTAGGGACGATACAAAGCTGAATCAGAAATTTTTTCAGTGTATGTACCACTGTGGCCTCACCGAGCTGCTGCGACATCGCTCCTGTCCTGACCGCTGGTGGAGGGGGACAATCGTAAGTGCAGGAGAGTTGAAATGAGAATGATGAAGTGACTGGCTGAGATGACGGAGTGCTTGATGAGATATTGCGCTGAAGCATATATATATATAGAGAGAGAGAAGGGGGAGACATATTGATAAGTAATAATCAAACGAAAAACACAGCTGATTTGTGTGCTGAATGAACTCAAGCATCTTGCGTGCAAATTTGCTTATGCATGTCATATGACCTGTGAAATGCCTACTCTTGAGCATCTTATTCACACTTTCACTTCTTTGTGTAGAAGTCATCCTCCCACAATACAAGGGTTTCAGATAAGCCGCAACCCATAAGTGCCTACTCTGCCAAAGACCCTGAATAGCTTCATCTTCACGTATACCATATTCATCCACCAACGCATTCCATGAAGCCTCAAACTCTAGTGGTGTAAGCGGGTGATTGATCACAGTGAGCAATTTTATCTTCAGACCCTCATGCAACTTGTATAGTTTCTTCAGCTCATTTCGATACTTATTCAGCATGTGCCAACGACACAACCTGTGTATCGTTTTTTTAAACACCCTACCGATGGCTACAGCCATGGCCGGATCCTGATCTGTACCACAAGACATTTTTTGTAAGACATATTTACGAGAATTTGTACTAAAAACACTACAAGAAATTTGGCTTTACGTGACGGTTTCATTGTGACCTTTTAAGAAATTATCACGAAATGTAGTCATCTGTGACGGTCTAAATCCAAGGCGATGGATGTATGACGATTGGTTAAATTATCGTCATAACTGGACGTCACGGATCAATTTAGTCATCTATGACGGACTAATTGGAAGGTCACAGATACAAAATCCAACATGTCATGCTGATGTGAGCGTCCACATCATTCCTACGTGTCATGCTGAGTGGCAGGGGTTGGTGGGACCTACCTGTCGGTGAGAGGTGTAAATTTGGAAGGTGGAGGAAGGTAAATGTGAAAAAAAAGAGGCCGCTGCTAGGAATTGATCCCTGGACCCGTCGATCAAAACAGCAGGGACCTAACCACTTGGATGTGTGCATATAAGTGATACGTTTTTTCTTTTGGCCGTTTGCAAACAAATTAGGACAGTTCTCAAACAAATTAGAGACCTATCGGTATTATAGATCACCTTCGGACTAATATAGATTATTGGGCTTAACATGTCCTATCAAGTACTATTAGTGTGTCATAAGAGGGGGCATTAGTGATTTATTTAGATTACCGGTCCTAAACAATTTGATAGCTAAACTTTAAAATTTTGGTTATTCCCTAAACAAGTAAATTCATCATAATCCAAATTTTGGTTATCACCTAAACAAGTAGGTCCAAATTATTCATAATTTGGTTATTACCCGGCACTATTTTATTATTTCGATAGCTTTGAAAAAAAATAACAAAAGAAAAAAAAGAGGCACCCTGAACATAGGCGCGCGCCCTGAAAAAATTTTGACTTTCGACGGGCATTCTGAACACAATACGCGTGCGCCCTGAAAATTTCCCGGTGAGCGGCCTTCGCACATCCAATATTTGGCTACTAATTTACCATTATGCCCTGCCATCCGTGCATCCCGCAATGAAACATTGGGGACATTTTAGTAATATTGCAGTGCCATATATATTCTGGCTCCATCGTTTCGCAGGCAACGACGCCACCAAATCCCCCCAAATCCTCCAATTCGCCCAGCCAACGCCGCCACCATCCCGCCAATCCATCCCGCAGCTCCGCCGTCCCGCAGCCCTGCTCCACCATCCCGCACCCTCCAGATCCACCGATTCCTCCACTGCCGCTTCGCCATCCCGCTCCGCCGTCCAGCAACCTACAAGCGCGGCCTCGATGGTGAAGGTGACGAGCGCGTCGAGCGAGACCGCCACCATCCGGCAGGCACCACCGATGTCGCCGAAGAAGAGGGGCAGGAAACCAACGAAGGGGCCACGATGGGGAGAGCATGTTGAAGGTGAATGTCTCTCCTGCACCTTCTATTTTGAGCGATCTAATTTTGGCGGAGGGGGATGTGCTCGCATGTGCCCCATGAGATGGAGTTGTCGTAGGAAATCGATCGCCTGGAGCTTCCCTGACTTGCTTGGCTTTAATCAATGCAGATCACTGTTACCTTATTTGCCCCACCGTTCATTCCTCTCTACTCTGTCCACTTACTGCTACCTGGCGGAGGGGGATGTGCTCGCATGTTCGTTCTTTTATTTAACCATACTGTGACAAGTGCTCCAAATATCAGCCATGCTTTTGTTACAACTAAATTGTTTTTATCTGGAAGCTAATCTGAACTATATTCTAATCAATTGTGAGTGCAACTCCGAGCAACTCCGGGCAGGTGATGGACATATAGGAAATGGCTCACCACCTCTCTAGTGTGCCTGGGAAAAGAGTGATAGTTTGGTCTCCATCTGATTTTGTCCGGCAATGCTGCTTGTATAGTCATCTTGTGTACCCATCTTGTCATAGCATCTTGTGATAGCATCTTGTGTAGGCATTCGTTTTCCTTTTCTTTGTTGGCTTAACCCATAATTCTCTATTGTGATTTGCGAGTCACCATACACCACTGGCTAAACTCTTTCTGTACATTAGCGAAAATTGGGGGAAATCAGGGGAGGGATGTTTGCTGGGTTACCTCACTAGTACTTTCTCCTATTGGTTTATTATGTGGAATTGTGGATGTGCTTGAAAAGCTTGGGATTGATGCCCTGAACTAAATTGCCACTAGATCCTTGTCAATTTCTGCTGCTACTACTAGCAGTGCCTTCCCAGAGTGATAACATCTGTGGGGTTCTTTAACCTGAACTGTTAATTTGTTATAGGTGCTGCTGCTGTGAATTCGAAAAGGCCACAGCAGGGAAACCCGATTGAAGGTAAAGTGTCTCTCATGCAGCTTCTATTTTGGGTGAAGTGTCTCTCATGCAGCTTCTATTTTGGGTGATCTCTGTTTCTAGGAATCACAACTGTTTACTGTTCTGCGTTCTCCTTTAATTAAAAATAGTCATTGTCAGCTTAAGGTATTTGTAGGTGTGAGATTAGTAATGGCCGGTCCTGGCAGGATAGATAATTTGCATGCCCAGTAAATAAATGTTGTTTTCAGACATTAGTTATTACTTTCCAATTTCATTACATTGTTAAAACTAAATTTAGAATTCTGTAGAACAGTATCCAAAAGGTTGTAAATGTCTAGTCAGTTTCCCTTTAAATTCAAATTTAAAATGAGTGGGATCAATTCCTAGAGATTGTATGCTTCTGCTCCTCACAATATAAATAAGTTTACATGTGATGTCTTTTCACTGTAACATGCTGACATCTGCACTCTTTGTTCCTTCTCATTGAAGAACAGGTTTCTTGTAAATGTGGGGCTCCAAAGTAATGCCACACGTGTTAGTGCTGAGCGTGACCTAGAAGAGGAACTAGTGGTGGAGAAACAAACATCAAGTGATCTTAGGGTGGTTGTCAAGGCTCAATAACAACAAATGGAAGAAATGATGAAGAAATTCCAGGAGGCAGAAGCAGCTAGGGCTAAGCAAGAAGAGGAGAGGGCTAAGCAAGAAGAGGAGTCTAAGAAAAGGCAAGCTGATATTGATGCACTAATCAAGACTTTGATGTCCATGGTTCCAGGATGCCAAGCAACGCAGTAAAGTTGTCTTTGGTTATCGGCTGGTGCACTTTGTTGTTGGTTGCTTATTTTGGTGATGGATGCTGCGATGTGAACAAGTGGCTGCATCTTTTGGTTGAATTGATGCATGGCTGTGAACTTATGTGCATGTGAATTGCAGCATAGTATTTGATCTGTGCATGCACGGTTTTTGGTGATGGATGCATGTTCTGTGAACTATATTTAGGTGTATGTGAACTGTTGATGTTCTGTGAACTATAACATGGTCTTCGACCTGATGCATGCTTTTGTTGTGCTAAAATTCATATGTAACTATATTTAGATGTATGTGTGATGATGGGACCTCGGCATATTTATATGTATATGTGATGAATTGTGGTCATCTATGACGATATGAATCATGTGAATTTAAATTTGAATTGTGGTCAATTTAAATGTGAAATTAGTGTCCAATTAAATTTGAATTTTTGCTGATATATTATGGGCCACAATGAGCTAATTCTACTATGCAATTGGGCTAGCCCAATAGGTGTACTAAAATATGGGCCCAACTAAATCTAAAAAAATACACAAAATATGGGCCTAATTGGAGAAAATGTGCCATAGAAAGCCTATTGATGATGTGGCAAGGTGGTAGCCACGTCAGATCCAACATTACCAAATGACATGGCAACAGCTGATGTGGCAGCAAAACCATGACGGTCCAGTTCATCACCATAGCCTCTTCTTATAGTTGCCCTTCATTTTATCCATGACGATCCAAAAAACTAACCTGTGACGTTCTATTTCGGTTCAAAAAATGTATGACGCGGGATAGGTGACGTTTTACTGGACCGTCATCGATAGTTAACTGTGACGCGTTTTCGCTTGTTCATGACTAAATCAAAACGTCACGTAAAGCCAAATTTCTTGTAGTGAAAGTATTTACGAGAATTAGCACCAAGACATATTTATGAGAATTTGCACAAAGAAATATTTACGAGAATTTGGAACCAAGAAACATTACGAGAAATTGCACTAACAAACATTTACGAGTATTTGCACCAAGAAACATTTACGAGAAAATTGCACTAACAAACATTAACGAGAATTTGGTGATGGATGTTTGAAAAATAATTAAGAAAATTTTGTATGCTAACCTGTGAGTATACATCTTGGATCACGACTCCCAGTCATGCACTTTTGGAATGATTTAAACCACTCGAACGTGTCAGCCTGCTCATCCTGTAAAAGTGCCTGCCCAAACACGACATTTTGTAGTTGATGGTTTGAACCGACAAACATAGCCACAGGCATGTTATACATATTCGTTTTGTATGTGGTGTCAAATGTGACAACATCTCCAAAATCTCTATACTCTGCACGCTGGCTTGCATGACTCCAAAAAACATTCTTTACAATGTTTTCGTTGTCCACCTGCACCTCATAGAAGAAATATTCATTCTGAGCCTTCATCTCCGAAAAGAACTCTAGCAGCTTGGGAATATCGTTTTCCCTCTCCGCCTTGGCAGCTGCAGCTTTCCTGAAATTACAACATCAAACAAATCATATCGAAACAGATAAATTACCAAATGAGATGAGATGCGCAGTGTAAGTACTTTACTATCTACATTACCTGTTTTTCAAGTCCATCTCTGTGAATGTGAAGTTTTGCCGACCACCATATAAGTCTGACAACACATTAACGGTTGCATTAAGGGGTACATCACACCTCTGCATCTGATCAACATTCAACAATCCCCATGATTGTTGGGTCCTTCTCCTTGTGCGCGTTCAAGTATTGTGTTAAGCTTGGCTGTGGATGCAAGGGGTGAGAGTGTTCCAACCGTATCCTCTCAAAAAACCAATACCCCTTCTTCATATTCCATTTAACCTTCACAAATGCCTTGCATCCACACCTCATTGACATTTTCTCTCTGACTCTCTCCTCCCCGGGCTTGTAGAAATCCCAGTGCCCTTGTTTATTGCAGTTCAATTCTATAACAGTTTTATGGCTCTTGGTTATGCGGACACCGAATCCTGCTTTGCTCGCATATTTGTAGTAAAACTCCTTAGCTTCATCACTATTGTTGAAACGCAACTCTTCATTTGGCACAATTGCTTCAGGCAAACAGGGTTCCTATTTCACAGATAACTTTATTATCACATCCTATCTACTGTACAGTACAAATTATCCCAACACCGACGAAGTTTCTTATGCACACATAGTATATACCATACTAATTAAAAATCATCCACTTTGATTAAAGCAGTTCATACCAACAAAAATTTACGAGAATTGGCACTAAGAAACATTTACGACAATTTTCACTAAAAAATTGTTACAAGAATCAGCACTACGAAATATTTAAGAGAATTTACACTAATAATATTTTTTTACGAGAATTTGCACCAAGAAACATTTACGAGAATTTTCACTAATAATATTTACGAGAATCTGCACTACAATACTATTCTTCGAATACTTAAGAACAAATTTCTCCCTACCATACTACTACCACACTATTCTTCGAAGCTAGTAAATATACTCACATGCATGTACGTCTTGTCCTTATCAGGAGTCTCCATGGTTG